>JAXQQM020082198.1:0-183331 GCA_034641835.2 Pinus albicaulis
CCAGTGTATTGATCTACTCAAGAAAAATTCAAGGGACACAATAGATTATTTTCAGCCTATCGACTTCTAGACTCAATCATCAAAAGGTCTAGAATGAATAAGTATACTGGGGTAATTTGCAAATCGAGTGCTGCATTCACAAGCTAACCGGAGATCGACTGAAGCAGCGTTTATCTACTTCCGCTTATGCATGGCAAAAGCATTTCGAAAGCTACTTGGCATGACTTCAGACTCCGTCTAAGACTCATGAAACAAACACATCAACAGGAAAACCATTGAGATTTTTCCCCAGTATGGTCGCCACTATGTTAGCGCTCAAATCTACCTTAGGCTGAAATAAGGTAAGACTCAAGGCAACATCAAACCACGCTCAGCCTCGTAGCTAGCCCTACGAGGACAGGAGAGGGCTCTCTCCGGGTCTATCTCGGCAAAAGGTCTTCAAAGGGGCTGAGATGACTTATAATGAATACTGATTTTAGGCTAGTAAAGAGATAGGAAAGTTTGATTTTGATTTTTTGGGTTTTTGTTGAAAAATGGGAAAAACAATTTTGGGTCCGGGGATAAGGCCAGATCTTTGCAGAATTCGAGTTGGGGCGAGGTAGGCAGTAGTCTTGATGCTTTTGATTATGTGTATGGATGGATCAGAACGACAAGGAGCTGAAGAGGGCAAGGGAGAACATGGATCCTCTCCAAACTGGCGAAAACATGTAAAACTAAACAAATTTAAAGGCAGAGCACTGGAAACAATGGATTCAACCTCATTTACTCATTCATTTAGTTTCAGAAGCATAAGAAGGGAATGGCATACATTAAACATGAAATAAATTACAATAAATTGAGAGAAAACACCATCAAGAACTGAAAGCCACAAGAATCCCAATAGGTGCTGCAAAACCTCTGATCTTTCCTTAGCCAAAATATGAAAAATATGTACAATAGTGTGCCAAACTTTTCCCAAGAGTCCAACCTGTAGAATGTCTCAGAAATTACATCATATAGACTATCCTAACCCCTTCCCACACCTCTAGGGGTCGAATTCCTCCTTCTAGGAGCAGTTTCAACTAATTCTAAACAAGGAGCTAGAATCTAGGCAGCCAAACAACTTGCCTCTAAAAGGAAGGAAACTGATTCTTACATTTGATTTTTACTTTTTTAGGAGTGAATCATCTAGAATAGGTAAAAGTGAGCCCAAGTTACATGCCAACCATAAAATTACATCAAGATAACTCAAAAATTACATCCACAATCAAAACTGGTCCAACTGGCCGAAATCCTGAGCTGGAAAATGAAAAATCAGCCAAAAATATATATGCGCCACAGACAATATAGGCATGAGCATATATATCAACCACACAAGTTTTCAAACCCCCACGCAATCATTATCATTTGCTTCAAAACCCTTAAGAAACGAATTTGGAAATAAACATAGGGTTTACGCATTTCTCCTCATCAAATACTTGTTTCCCCACATTGAAAACACCATAATCATATCTAAAATTCACTGAGCAATCATGAAAACCTACTTGCAAGCCTGATTGAGGCGCTTTGGCATGAAACTGGACGCAAGGGAAAAAAAATTTGGTTCTGAGACTATATGCGTAGCGCGCTTACCCAGTGCGTAGCGCGCTGCATGTGCGTAGCGCGCTTGTAAATTTACACAGGCTGGTGAGGCCCAACGCGTAGCGCGCCCCTTGTGCATAGCGCGCCTTCTCTATGCGTAGCGTGCACCTCCACCTCCGGTCCACAGCTTTGTAAAACACGTTTTCGACCCTCAACTTCACCAATTCGAACTCTGCCTTGAGAATTTATGCAAATGAGTTGTCTCCAATGCTTTATATGGGTTGTAAAATATCTCATAAAATCAACTTTGATTTAAATCTGCTCCATAACCCACTTTAATAATGTTTGGCACTTTGTCATTTGATCACTTAATACAATGCTGTCCTTTGGCTTTTTATTATTTTTCTGAATCTTGGACTGATGATACTTGGTTGTCTTTTGCAGGGATTTGGCATTTGGCTTTGGCAAAGATCAGAGGTTGCCTTCAAATTTCTTATGATGAAACAAATTTACAATTATTACAAAAAATAAAATTTGACAATTTCTAGCTCCAAAACAGAGTTTTGGACTAGAAATGTTTTCAAATGATTTTTGAGAATAAAAATATGAAATGAGAATCTTTTGAAACCAACCTCATGGCCTGCGGGCTTTTATCACATGTATGCAAAGACTAAAAACCCTAGACTCTAGGACTAAAGACTCTTTTTGAAAAAACTAATCATTTATGACCATGAATGAAGTGACCTGAACTTCAGTGATTTTTTAGGAATTTTAATTAGCCCTGCAGGTACAATCATGAGGAAACACAAGAAGACCAGACCCTCTCGTCAGCCAATGGCATGCCCCTAGCGAAATGCAACAAAGTGGAACGAGAGAGACACCTAAGAATGATATGCAAAAAGTGAACTGATCTCTGACGGAGGGCTGTAAGGACCGACTCTAACACAAGAGACAAAAGAAAGATAATTTATGACAGTGCAAAATATTCGTGGGTTGCTAATTAGTTATACAAAACAGGTCTAGATTTTATCATTAGGAGATGTGTTCGGGAAGATGAAATGCCTGAGATTCTCAAGGCATGTCATGATGAACCTTGTGGTAGACACTTTGCTAATAAAAGAACAGCTTATAAGATCCTTCACTTAGGATATTATTGGCCATCCCTTTTTAAAGATGCTAAAGAGTATGTCAGAAGGTGTGACAGTTGCCAAAGGGTAGGGAAACCTTCTCCTTCAGGTGAGATGCCATTACAGCCTCAGGTACATATTGAACCTTTTGAAAAATGGGCTTTATATTTTGTAGGACCTATTAGTCCTTCATCAAGACAAAAGAAATATATATTAGTTTGCACCGATTATGTTACCAAATGGGTAGAGGCTAAGCCATTACTTTCTGCTACTGAAGAATCTGTAGTTAATTTTCTTTTTGATGATATTTTTACTCGTTTTGGTGTCCCAAGGGAAATTGTTACAGATCAAGGAGCTCAATTTACATCAAAGCTAGTGGAACAAATGATGGAGAGGTAAAAAATTAGGCACAGAAAATCTACTCCTTATCATCCACAAGCAAATGGTCAAGTGGAATCTACTAATAAGTTCATTGAAGGGATCCTAACGAAGACTGTTCATTTGCATAGAAGAGATTGGGCAGATAGGCTTCCCGAAGCCTTGTGGGCCTATAGAACTACATGGAGGAGCACAACAGGCCATACTCCTTATGAACTTGTTTATGGAAAGCAAGTTTTGTTTCCCATAGAGTTCTAGATTCAAACTTTCAAAATGGCAGTTCAGCTAGGACTTGATCTAACAAAGGCACAAAAGCACAGATTGGAGCAGATTAATGAATTGGATGAGATCAGACAAGATGCAGTTCAGAAAACAAGTATAGTCCAACAGCAAAGGACTAGATGGCATGACAAGTACATCAAGGAAAATAAGTTCAAAGAGGTGACTTGGCTCTCTTGTTTGATTCAAAGTTCAAGGATTTTCAAGGTAAATTCCAAACACATTGGTTTGGGCCATATGAAATTATAAGAATTTTTGACAATGGAGCAATAAAAATCAGGAAAATAGATGAAGAGAAGGTCACTTTTCTTGTAAATGGTCATAGATTGAAGCTATATCACAAGCCACTTTCAAGAGAAGAATTTGTCAGAAGATTTCAGGAAAATAGTAATGTGAAGTTAATGAAGAAGAATTTTTCTTCTTCATCAACTTAGTTGAATTTTCAGAATCCAAAAAAAATAAAAAAATAAAAAATAAATAAAAATAAAAAAATAAAATAAAAAAAGTATAAACATGAAAACTAATCACTGATAAGCATGTTTATACAGAAAAGATAGAGTGAAAATCAGAATTTTTTTGACACTCTAACTTTTCAAATTTGTTCTTTTCTGCAAGCAGCTATTACAAAATCATAAGTGTAAACCCATATTTCACTTATGATTCATTTCATTTCATTCATCCATACTTCATTTCATTCCATTCATCCATACTCCACTTCACTCCATACTTCATTCATTTCATTCCATGGTCCACCTCATTTTTCATCTCAGAGTTTTAAGAGTGATTTCTTTCTGTAATTGAATAATACAGATCATAAGTTGCAAGTCATTTTCCATACTTCACTCCACTTCATAATTGAGATTCATTTCATTCCATTATTCACTTCACCCATACTCCATTACACCATACTTCATTATCCATTTTTAACTCATTTCATACAAACATTCCATTCATGCTTCAAACCTTTCCATTCCATGTTTTAAGACTTCTACAGGTATATTCTGCAGCCAGTCAGACATTCTACAGCCAGTCAGATATTCTGCAGCCAGCCAGACATTCTGCAGCCAGAGATCCTGAAGGCACTATCCAATAATCACTTGATTGAGCAACAAATTGATCTTGCATATCCAAGACAACAAGAAAAATCAAAGGAGTTATAAGGACTGAAGACCAATGAATTTTAAAGGAGGACAAGGCATATCAAAACCAAAAGAAAAAAAATCAAAGGAAAGGCAAAGGTAAAAATTATGAAATTATTATAGTAACAGATCATGAAAGTTTAGCATAAGTTAAGTCATGTATGATTCAAAAAGGTTGTTTTAATTAATCGTGTTGATCATGCCTATAAAACCTGTCATAAAAACTTTGGACAAAATCCCTTCTATCTTGCCATATCCGATCATCATTTAAAACTTAACGGTTAAGTATTGAAGTGATTTGATCAGTCACGTCACTAGGCCAAAGTATTTAATGATGATTTTGAATTTCTCACAAAATATCTCCGCGATCTTTTCTTCCGTGATAACTCTCAATTCATTAATCCGTGTGAATAACCCGCACCGCATTATACTCATTTCATAACTACTCCGTATCATTTCTTTCCGCAGCCACTTCTTATGCCATTCCGGTCTGTATCTGTGGAGTAAAAACATCTTTTTAACAGCCATTTTCACTGTGAGCAGAGTTCCGCAGCCAATTCTTAGCCATCCCGGTCTGTAAAACAGAGGAAATATCTGTGGAGTAAAAACATCTCTTTAATATCCATTTTCACCGTGAGCAGTGGAGCAGTAATTTGAAGGTTGAAAAGATAAGTTATGGGTCTCATAGTAAGAACTGAACCATTTGGAACCAAGTACTTGGAGGGCTATCCACAAATCAGAGAAATGCTACAGCAGGCTGGGTGGTTGCAATTTTTAGAAAAATTCAGTGGTTTTCACAAAGAAGTGACTAAAACATTTGCACGGTCCTTCAATGGAGCGGAGGTCGAAATAGGATATGTTAAATTCACCATTACAGAGGCTTTCATTGGAGAAGCAACGGAATTACCCAGGCAAGGAGAAAAGTGGTTCAAAAATAGGGAATTTCATAACGAGGCATGGAGGCAAACACTCAAAACACTAGGTATGGATGTTTCCATTCTTAAGAAAGGTATTCCTAACTCTGCACTAAAGAATAAATGGAGGAACATTTTTCTCATCCTGCAAAAATTTATAACTTGTGAAGGAAGATTTGGTACCCTCTTTGTTTATCATATTCGGTTAATGATGCATTTCTTAGGAGAGGAAATCAATTTTCCCTTTTTCCTACTTCATAGTCTGAAAAGAATGGCCTCAAATGTACAAAAGAGGGTCCAATTTCTGGAAACAACCTTGTATCACCATGGGTTAGTCAAAATCTTAATTGAACATCATTTGGGAAAAATGGGAGATAATTGGGATGAGTTTCTAGTAAGGAATCATTTTGAGGAACCCAAGGAATCTCCACTTGAAGGCAAACCCATAAGAAGAAGCAGGAGAAAGGAAATTTCTAAGGCTGTTGAAACTAAAACTGGTAAATCAATACAAGAGGACAGCGAAGAGATGATTTCTGAGAAATTGGCTCAAATTAAAAAGCAGCTTAAGAAGGAAACAATAATAAGAAAATATGCCAAAGAAAGAGGAGAAGGGCCATCTCAACCGAGACGGAGCCACAGGCTTAGAGGTATACTAAAGAAAACAGAGGTTAGACAAACTGGAATCATAAACATTGAGGATGAAGAAACACCTGAGGATTTTGATGAAGGAGGCCCTAAAATAGACCCAGCACAACAATAAATTTACAATTATGTTGAGACACTAGAGAAGAAAGCTTCAGAAAATAGAGACAGAACTCCTAGTCCACCAAAATTTGAAATTGATATGCTAAGAAGATATAAATATGAATTAGAAGTACTCAATAGGCATATCAAGAATGAGAATGAAATTTTAAGGGAGCAGGTTAAGCTCAAAGGTGATATGAATACCACTCTGTCTCTACAAATGAAAAAGTTGCACAAGGCCAGTGAAATATTGAAGAAGAAAAACAAAAGATTAAGCAGGGCACTTACAAATTTGAGATTCAAGTTAGTCATAAGGAAGCCCAGAAGACCACTGACTGTCAGGCAAAGTAGAAGAAGAGGCTTAGATTTCCTAACAGAGGTCTCAGAGTACATGGAATAGTTGCATGAGGACATGCAAAAGTCTTGCAGTGGGGGTATGTTGAGCCCCGAAGATGTTCTTCTTTTCCACCACATTTCACCTCATTTTCTTTGTCCCTCATCAATTACAGGCTTAAATGATCAATAGGATTAATTAGGATTACTTTAAGAATGAATATAATGACTAACTTGCTATGTTTTCATGATTTTTTTATTGTAGCAATTTTTGACTAAACTGGCTACAGAACACAGTCATTCTGTAGCCAGTCGCCTATTCCGCAGCCGTTCTCATGTTTACGCAGGTTCTAGGTGTCACCACAAGGAAAAATGCATATGGTCGTATTCCACGTCACTCCCCCATCATTTCTTTCTCCACACGAAGTCTGAGCTCGAGTCTACAGGCGGTTATGCACGTGGGAAACCAAAACTAGGTGACAGACTTCTAATAGGACAAGGACTATACAGATGTCCTTATTCATAGAACGAGACCACCACCAAAGTCCTAGTTTGATTTTAGTTTGAAAATAAAATTACTCCTGTTTTATCTCAAAGACAGTTATGTAATTTTTTTATAAGTATGGCTCGGGAGACCGAGAAATAGCTTAGCTAGATTTATGTTTTATTGCTAGATCTGAGAAGACCGTAAATACTCTGTTTTGAAGAATTTCTCCTTTAATGAAAGAAGCATCACTTTATTGCAAGAGTTGAGTCAATATTGAGTAGATTTGCATGCTAATCCGGTGGTAGAGGGCCCCTGCTACCTGAGAAGCTTTGTTCATATGGTTTAGATAAGTAACCTAGCCTTGTTTCATTCTTAGTTTAATTCATTTTTTGAACTTTGTGTTTTTTTATACTTACTTGCAGTGGATGCCACAGTTAGTCTTATCCTTACAAACTCTGCCAAAATATCACTCACATTGGATGGGATATAACTGTAGTATTTAGGAGTTAGTTGCATTTATTTTAACTTTATGATTTTGTGCTCGATTACATCAGTTGTTACAGCTAGTCGTGATCTTATAAACTCTTCCAAAATATCACTAATTCTAGATGAGACATAGCTGTGGTGTTTTAGAGCTTTGTTGTGTTTTTTTGAATTGTATGCTTTCACGCTCATTTACATAACATGTTGCAGCCAGTCCTGTTCCATAAATTATTCCAAAATACCACTAATTCCGAATGAGACAGAGCTGATACATTTTAGTGATTAGTTGCATCTTTAGTCTAGTTGTAGTACTCCGGAGGTAGATGTCACTTTAGTTTAATTATGTCACTGTGTTTCAAGTTTGATAATGGCACTCTAGTATAACTCTGTTCACTGTACTTTAAGTTAGATTAGTGACATTCTAGTTCAGTTCCCAATCACTGTATTTCAATGTTAGGATAAAAGCATTCTATTTTAGTTGTGATCACTGTGTTTTAAGCTTGATCAATTGCATTCTAGTTCAGTGTTATCCATTGTTCTTTTAGTTGTATTAACTGTCAAAATTAGACTTCACGGCCTTCATTGTTTACAAACTAATCTTGTTCTGACTTTCTATTAATGCATCATCATATGAACAGGAATAAGTTAGTGATATCAGTTTAAGGCCTTGATTGTTCTGCAATCCTTTGCAATTTCACAATTAAACCTTTCTTTCCAAAAAATATTTTAGAAAATCTCTAACTTTTGAATAAGGTTTAGTGGTGACAAGTTGAGCTGCAGAATGAATTGATCTTAGCATGACAAGTTAATTCAGAGTAGAAATCTTATTGTGTTACAAATAGTCTTTTTCCAATTGTGTTCCAATAAACTTTTAGCCATGGATGAGATTCTTTGTAATATTGTAAAGATGGTTGTTTACTTAGGAGAACCTAATTTGTGCTAACTTGTCATTTTCTCAAGCTATTCCAACATATTTCTAATGAATGAATTGGATGATTTTATGCTATGAGTTATTGAGTTCATGTTGTGATTTATTTTCTTGCTATGAGTCATTATCAAACTTTGCATTCTCTGTTCTCTAGTATAGGCTTTGCTCTATTTTTAGTGTGACCAACAACTGTTCTTTTTCAAAATTTAGTTCTTTTCCTTCTTAACATAAAACCATAAAACCAAAAACATCATAAAAACACTAAACACGACGTAGTGAGAAACAGATACCTAGGCACATATAGTGCACCACACTTCAGCATTTTACTGACCCTGGTTGATAATTTATGACCTCAATTTAGGAGCACTAAGTTGAGCACAACAACAGGGACGCGTGTCACCCATTCTATGGATTCGGAGCCAACCTCTTGAATACCGCTCAACCCGCAAAAGCAGTACAATATGGGCAATCCGTCCTCGCAAATCCGCTCATGGTTTTGGAACAGTGACCAACCCACGGTTAAGTCTGGTTACACTATTCCTTTTGGTCCCTTAACTCAGGTTCACAACTCGGTCCACCGAAATTTTGATGCCAAATACTCTGTTTTAGTTCTTTCGCGTTATAACTGATTTTCTCTCGCTCCTTGTTCCTTTCTCCATGAACTACATTCAGCTCCTTACTAACATTGTAGACCCTTCCATGTGAAGCTTAAAACCATGATTTTGTTCAATCAATAACATTCCACTGTCTACCAGTTTGGATACACTATCGACTGTATTAACCATTCCTCGAACAACATATAGAGCACCATTAATCCCCTCAAAGGGTTTCTCACGGATTGCATATATATGTTCACACCTGAATGGGACTCAAATATCCTTCCTATTGAATTCAATTTTCTTCTTGACTGATACTGCTCTCTGTAGATGCACTCTTTCTTTGTTCTTCTCTGCTACATGTCTTGTCTCTGTTCCTAGTTACTGTTGCAGATGCCAATTCCTTTGCCACTTCCTTTGCCATCAATTACAATACTTCCAACACTCTCAACTTAAGCATTCATATAAATTGTGATCTTCATTTCCTCCTTATGCAAGGGATTCTGCCATCTGAAACAGGTCATCGTGGAATTTTCGCTCTAACGTTTTTTCTACGAAGGCTCAGAAGCTGAAATTTTTATGAGGCAAAGCCGAAATACTGAGGAAGTTGTAGTAAAAATTTCAGATCAAGTTACACAATATTTTTGGATATATGATCTATGGAAGTAAGGGTTTTTGCAGGCTCCTAAAATTCATCTCAAAGAAGTGACCTTGGTAAAATCATCATAACTCTCTCTCTGAGTATCGGATTAGAATTCCATAAAAATTGACAGCTAGTGCACAATCTTTAGTTTTCGCTCTATCAATTTCAGAGGCAAATGAAGAAACAGTGACACATGGCATGCCGTACAAGTTCGCTCTGCTGAAACAGTCCATAATTAGGGCAGTGTGAGAAATTGGGTATAACTCTCTCTTGCAGAATCAAAATTGGGTCAGACCTGTGGCATTGGAAAGAAGACTCAGAGGACTACTACAGGACCAAAAATCAAATATTGAGGATCTGAAATAATAGAGATACACCAGATTTAATATCGAGCTCCTTGAAGGCAAGAAAAAACTAGATCATGTGTTGTCAAGGATTGCAAAGGACCATAATTTCTACGGCAGAAAAGAGAAAAAAGGTGCAGCAGAGGGTAGCATGACAAGAGAAGCAACCAAGGTGCATAACAGCAGCAAGAAGTTCATCATATGAATTCTTCAAGTGGGCAGCACTGCATACAATCATTTTAAAGGTATCATTGTACTTAGTAATTGTAAATACATTATTGTACAAATTGTACTAGTGTCTATCTGCCAAGGGTTGAAGAGGCAGTGTTGGGAGGTCTAGGATCATCATTAGGTGGTTGTGTCAAAGTTGGGTTTATGGTCTAGTATATCTTCTTCTTCTACATCATTCTATATCATTGTAAAGTGGACCATTTTCCCTGGTACGAGAGTCCATTCTTCTTTTATTCTTCTATAGGGTGGTAGGGTGGTGCTAGGGTAAGTTGTAGCTCATTGGGTGTTTGGGCATCCGTTTAGTGACTACTGACGAATCTCGAGCGTTGGAGCGTCCATCCAGTGGGAGCTGGAGAAGAATGATTTTCTAGATTCTAGGAAGTTGGAGCTTTATTTTCAATTGGAGTTGAAAAGAATTATTAGAAAAGCATTAGGTGGTTTTTGTCTCGGAGTGGGTTTCCACCTGAAAAACTGTGTGCATTTGTGTTCCTCTTGTTTTCTGCTATCATTGTACAAGCACTGATAATAATTGAAGATTAACTAATGCTCTAATTGAAAGAAATACTAATTTACCCTCCCTCTCAATATTTCCAACAATTGGTATCAGAGCTTGGTTCCTTCAATAGAAGTTTAACAGCTGGAAGGAGGTCATGGAGTATACCAAGAATGGTGTACCTCTATTCAATGAACATAATTATGCACTTTGGAAAGGAAGAATGGAGGTCTATCTCTTGGTGCAAGGTTACGAAGCATGGGACACTGTTCAAAATGGATTTACATCAACTGCGGATGAACAAGGTAAGAAGAATTTGGTAAATGATCCAAAAGCAAAGAATATTATTATTAGTGGACTTATTGAATCTGCTTATCATAAGGTGTTGGGTTGTAAAACTACCAAAAATGTATGGGACAAGCTTGAGAATATATATGTAGGTGACTCAAATGTCAAAGAAGCAAAGCTTCAAATCTATAGAGAAAAATTTGAGCAACTCAGAATGAAAGAAGATTGCAACATTGTTGCATACTTTCAATACATTGATGAAATAACCAATACTCTGGAAGGATTGGGAGATCCAGTTGACAAGAAGACTATTATACGGAAGATTCTTAGAAAATTACCAGGGAGATTCAACCCAAAGGTATCGGTCTTAGAATACAGTACAAATCTGGACAAACTCAGCAAAGAGGAATTACATGGAGTTCTCATAGCATATGAAATGAGACTTGATGAAGAAGAGGGTACTTCGCATCTAGAAACTGCGTTCGTTGCATCTAAGAAAACCAATAAGGATAAACAACCTTTAATTGAAAAGACATGCACCTGCAAGTGTGAAGAAAAGGGAGATGATGAAGAAGGTCTTTCAGATGAAGAATATGCTTACTTCACGAGAAAACTACAAATTGGTAAGGGACAATTCAAAGGTAAACTTCCATTGATATGTTTCAGCTGTAATGAGGTTGGGAATTTTGCAGCAAAATGTCCAAAAAAAGTAATGGCAACTCAAAAAGAAAGAAAGGCTTTAAGAAATTCAACAAGCAAGGATCCAAAAGGAACTTTCTCTCTAAAGAAGATAGCTCATCATCCGATGAAGACAATGATAGTGAAGAAGAAGCCAATGAGAGAGTATTTTTTATGGCCAAGCACAATAAGAAAGAGGTATCAAACAATGAAGAATAAGGATGGACCATAGACGAATTTTATGAGGAAGAAATCAAGCTTATAAAAGATCTTAAGGCGGAGAAGATCCATTCCAAAACTCTTGAAGAACAAGTTCAAAGTCTCAAAATTGAAGTTGAAGAACACAAATGCATTGAAGAGTCACTTCAAAATAAGTTGGAAGAAAGCAATCAAGAAAGGGAAGAATTAGAAGCCGAAGTAGTCTCGTTGCGTGAGGAAGTGAAGAAAGGAAAAACTATCCAAAACTATGCCAACAACTCAAGGGCATTGGAAGAACTCATCAACAATCAACGATCTTACAACGGCAAAACTGGCATCGGTTACAAAGAAGAAGAAGAAGGACCTTCTACAACAAAATACAATGAACCTATGAGATCTGACATGCATGTAGACTTCATTGGACAAGATTCGCAAGAACATCCTTGGAAGACAATTCCTCGATGAAAATTTCCATCCAGGTACCAACATATTTTTTATGGCTACTATTATTCATGTGGAAAATTTGGTCATAAAGCTGTAGAATGTTGCACGTACCCTAGGAACGAATACAATTCCAAGAGATCTGTCAAATATGAACCTCCCAGGGCTTAGCAAAACATCAATAGATTTGAACATTTAAGAAATAATATTGAATGTTACAAATGTCGAAATTTTGGACACATAGCCAAAGACTGCAGACTTGAAAATCCTCCAAAGAATCTTCGAAGCCACAGAATGAACGAACATGGAAGAAGAAGAAGAATGATAATTGTGCTCTCGCTCTAAAGGCTCAAAAGAACAAAGATGTGTGGTATGTTGATAGCGGTTGCTCAACGCATATGACTGGAGATAGAAATAAATTTGTATCTCTGAAAGAGAAGAAGGATGGAACCGTGTCCTTTGGAAATGATGGATCTTCAAATTTTATAGGATCAAGTACTGTCACTCTCGGAAGAAAAGATGTTCTAGCCAAGAATGTTCTATTGGTTGAAAACATGAATCACAATCTTCTCAGTGTTGGACAAATGTGTGATCAAGGACACACAATACTATTCAACTCCACGAAATGTGAAATTAGGAAAGGTGTGTATGATGAAATTGTTGCTACAGCAAGTCGAGCTCCAAATGACATATATGTTTTGGATGAAGCAACTAAAGCATGTCTAATAGCTAAAGAGGATGATACAATAATTGGTAGCAATGATGATCGACTAAGTGAGAATTTTTCTACAAATGTGCAAAGTGATTTAGATATGTCTTTACTTGGTTGAAAATTGAGCATTGACGACTCATCTAAGGATGTGGATCAAAGGTTGTACAGATCTATGATTAGTAGTCTTCTATATGTAACAGCCTCCCGACCAAATGTTATGCAAGCAGTTGGACAAGTAGCAAGATTCCAAGCAGCACCAAAAGAATCACATATTAAATATTCGCCAACATTGGAATATCTTTGCCAGAAGCTTGGGATTCTCCCAAGTTCTCATTAGATTTTCCTTTTTCAGAATATAAAGGGGGAGTGGAAGTGTGTACAGGTCTGCAGGACGGTTGTGTGTCAGCGTGAGTGGAAGTGTGTACAGGTCCGCAGGATGGTTGTGTTTCAGGGGGAGTTACCCTTTGCCATTGATGTCAAAGGGGGAGAGAATGTTGTAGGAAGAGGTGTCATGATCGTAGGGGGAGTACTTGTGTTGCCATCAATGCCAAAGGGGGAGATTGTTGATCAGCGGTTGTCATTGATGTCAACCTAAGTAGCACTAGGGGCTAACCCAATATTGCATGGGAATTTTGACCTACCAAATTAATATATTCTGGGTCAATAATTCTTTTGATGGTTTCTACTTGTCGAGATGTTTCCGTTGATATATGGCACGCCATGTAATTCTTCACGGTTTGTGAGATATTCATGTTTGAAGTTTGTACCCCAGTTAGTGGGCTAAAACCCCATGGGGTTGGGGCATGGGTCATTGAAAAGTCATAATTAATATTTTTTAAGCTCCTAAAATCCCTTCCACGTTCACTTGTTGAAGCCCCTCTCAACTTAAGCATTCATATAAATTGTGATATTCATTTCCTCCTTCTGCAAGGGATTCGGCCATCTGAAACAGGTCATTGTGAAATTTTTTCTCTAACGTTTTTTCTACGAAGGCTCAGAAGCTGAAAGTTTTATGAGGAGAAGCCGAAATCTTGAGGAAGTTGCAGTAAAAATTTCAGATCAAGTTACACAACATTTTTGGAGATATGATCTGTGGAAGTAAGGGTTTTTGTAGGCTCCTGAAATTCATCTCAAAGAAGTGACCTTGGTAAAATCGTCATAACTCTCTCTCTGAGTATCGGATTGGAATTACGTAAAAAGTGATAGATATTTCACAGTCTATAGTTTTCTCTCTATCAATTTCAGAGGCAAAAGAAGAAACAGTGACACGTGTCATGTCGTACAAGTGCGCTCTGCTGAAACAGTCCATAATTAGGGCAGTGTGAGAAATTGGGTATAATTCTCTCTTGAAGAATCCAAATTGGGTCAGACCTATGGCATTGGAAAGAAGACTCATAGGAATACTACAGAATCGAAAATCAGATATTGAGGATTTGAAATAACATAGATACACCAGATTTAATATCGAGCTCCTAGAAGGAAAGAAAAAGCTAGATCATGTGTTGTCAAGGATTGCAAAGGACCAGACTTTCTATGGTAGAAAAGAAAAACAAGGTGCAGCAGAGGGTAGCATGACAAGAGCAGAAACCAAGGTGCATAACAGTAGCAAGAAGTTCATCATATGAAGTCTTCAAGTGGGCAGCACTGCATACAATCATTTTAAAGGTATCATTGTACTTAGTCATTGTAAATACATTATTGTACAAATTGTACTAGTGTCTATCTGCCAAGGGTTGAAGAGGCAGTGTTAGGAGGTCTGGGATCATCATTAGGTGGTTGTGTCAAAGTTGGGGTTATGGTCTAGTATATCTTCTTCTTCTACATCATTCTATATCATTGTAAAGTGGACCATTTTCCCTGGTACAAGAGTCCATTCTTCTTTTATTCTTCTATAGGGTGGTAGGGTGGTGCTAGGGTGAGTTGTAGCTCATTGGGTGTTGGGGCATCCATTCAATGACTACTGAAGAATCTTTGGCATTGGAGCGTCCATCCAGTGGGAGATGGAGAAGAATGCTTTTCTAGATTCTAGGAATTTGGAGCTTTATTTTCAATTGGAGTTGAAAAGAATTATTAGAAAAGCATTAGGTGGTTTTTGTCCCGGAGTGGGTTTCCACCTTAAAAATTGTGTGCATTTGTGTTCCTCTTGTTTTCTGCTATCATTGTACAAACACTGATAATAATTGAAGATTAACTAATGCTCTAATTGAAAGAAATACAGATTCACCCCCCCTCTCAGTATTTCCAACAAGTACATCTGATACATTTAGTTGGAAAAATTATTCCTTATGGTACAAATATCACTTATAACTTTGTAAGAATTCCTAGCTAAAACTAAATATTCTTTTGGAATTGCACACCTCTCCCTTAGGAGGACACTTAGGATTTTAGAAACTTACCACAGGGTGAAGAAATATTTTATTTGGGATGGCCTTAAATCTGATATTCAAAAGTTTGTGGTGGAATGTTTCGTTTGCTAGAAAAATAAATTTGAGACAATTAAGACCTCGGGTCTGCTACAAATTTTATCCATTCCAAGTCAATGTTGGGATGAGGTTTCAATGTATTTTATCACAGGTTTACCTAAGTCTGAAGTAAAGAGTGTCATCATGGTGGTAGTTGATAGAGTTACGAAGTATGCACACTTTTGTGCATTATCTCATCCATTTAAAGCCAAGTATATTTGCTATTGTATTTATGGAAACAATTCAAAAGCTACATGAAAACCCAAATTTTATTATAAGCGACAGAGATTCCAATTTCACCAGAAATTTTTGGACGAAATTATTTTCTTGTTTGGGTACTCAACGAGCTCATAGCTCATCTAATCATCCTAATTCCGATGGGAAAACTGAGATAGTGAACAAATTTTTGGAAGGATATCTTCATTGTTTTGTATCTGATAAACAAACACAATGTGTCAAGTGGTTACCTCTGGCTAAATGGTGGTATAACACTTCCTTCCATACTGCAGAAAAAATGACCCCATTTATGGAACTTTATGGATATCAGCCATCATCCATCACATCATCTTTAAGAGAAAATTCTAAGGTTCAAGCAATGGAAGATCACATCGAGCATCAACAACAAGTTCTCCAAATCTTAAAGGATAACCTAAATTTTGCACAAAATCGAATGACACAACAAGCATATCAACATCGTAGCGAGATAGGTTTTGATGTAGGAGACCGGGTATTTTTACAGTTACAACCATAAAAACAAATGTCCCTCAAGCAAGCTAAGAAATATAATAAATTATCGCCAAAGTACTATGGTCCTTACAAGGTGTTGTGAAATATTGGTACTATGGCATACAAATTGGCCCCTTCCTGCTTCTTCTCGAGTGGACCCAGTTTTCCATGTTTCATGCTTAAAGACAGTTATAGGTGACAAACTTCTAGCTCAAACAATATTGTCAGAACTTGATGAGGAAGGAAAAATCATACTGGAACCTGAAATAGTCACAGAAAGAAGAACTCAACAGCTACGAAATTGATCAATTTCAAAGTTTCTCATCAAGTGGAAGAACTTACCCACAGAATATTCCACATGGGAGGATGAGAATTTTATATAGAAGCATCCAAAGCTACTCAAGCATTGAGGACAACACTTTTTTGAAGAAGAGGGGCATGTTATGTCCCTATATTACTAGTGTATTCCCTTATTAATGTTAGTGTAGCCCCCTTATTGTTATTTTTGTACCCTTGTAGTCCCCATATTGTTATTATTGTTCCCCATAAAAACCCATTATTGTTATTGTTGTGCCATTACATTATTATTGTTAGGTCGGCTAGGATTATATTGCGACCCGTGGAATCCTATATATAGAAAGGATGTTTTGTCATTTGTATCATCCAATAATTTTTCATTTATGTAATGTAAAGGAGGTTCCCCCTCAAAGAGGCTAATTTCTAAGGCATTGATCTATCTTTTCTTCTATTTTGTGAGCCGGTTTCATAACAGTCTTGGGAATTGGTTGGGGAAAGAGGAAATTTAATGGAGCTCGGTAAAATATGAATGAAACCCAACAAGTAATGTAAGACACATTTGAATCTCGGTGCATGAATGAAGGGTAGTTGAAGGTAAGAAAATAACAACCAACTCGGTTGGTTGGGTCCATTGGGGTAAATGGACAGTGGCAGGACAATCATGAGAAAGGTAAAGTAAATAGATTTGAGGCATCAAATGCCCTGGCTATGTTGGGAACTGTTGTTCTCAATGTTGTGCATGTTGTGCACAGATACAAGAAGTTCTCTTAACCTTGACCTTATCAGCATTGGTAATTATGTTGTGATCATGATTATGTTAATGTTTAGATATGTGTGTGTGTGTGTGTGTGTGTGTGTGTGTGAATGCCATTGTGTGATAGGTTCGTTAGGAATCATTCTTGTGGAGGAATGATTGCTTTATGAAAGTGAATGGAATGAAAATTTTCCTGGTTTTATAAGGAATCAAGTTGGAAGAGCAACCCTGAAGGGTCTATGAGGGTAATATTTTATGGATATGATTTTGATATTATGTGCTTATAAATATGCCTATGCTTATGTTATGGATAGGAGATGTTGAATATTACATCAACGGAATGAAATAAGTGTGATCTGCAACATGATGGGACAAGCATGGATGGTGAAAAGAGCCACAAACCCAAGATTGGGTTGTAATTGCACATCGTAAGGCGTGGAAAGACACTAGAGGAAAGGTTGCCTGACAGAGACGGTGTGGTCTTTGAATGTGTAGTACTATTTTTTTTGTATGTTGTACATACTGTGTTTTGTGCATGCGGTATTGTGTCAGGTGTATTATGTAGTTGTTGTATCATGACATGTGTATTCATTTTGTTGTACTGTGTGTACGTATATATGTTGTGTTGTACACCGAGTATAGGGGTATGTGTTGTGCTATACACTAGGTGTAAGTGTATGTGTTGTGTTGTACATTGTGTGTATGTGTACACATTGTGAAGAAATTGTTTCTCAGGATCCCTCGAGGTTGTGGGTTGAGATAGTAGCCCTAGAGCCCCGGACATCTTGGGAAGAGACCAATCTCGAGTTGTTGATATTGAGGGTATAGTTGGTTTTTTCTATGGACACCCTTGTTGTTGATATTAAGGGTAGAGGCAATTTAGTCTATGGACACCCTTGTTGCTGATATTGAGGGTAGAGGTGGTTTATTCTCTGGACAGCCTTGTTGTTGATATTGAGTGTAGAGGTGGTTTATTCTCTGGACACCCTTGTTGCTAATATTGAGGTTAGAGGCAGTTTAGTCTCTAGATTCCCTTGTTGTTGATATTGAGGGAGGAGGCGGTATAGTCTCTAGATTCCATTTTCTCTTTGGAAGAGAAGAGAAGAGAAGGAACTGGGTGCTTTCCAGGTTCGGTAACCAATCCAATGTGTGCATGTGGTCAAAGAGAAGTGTAGGCATTGGGTGCTTGTGGGTTTGGAAACCAATTCAGTGTGTATATAGAAAGGACAAAGAAAAAAGGTAGAAGCAAAGAATGGCTTGAAGATAAGTATGAATATTGTATTTCAGTCTGCACATAATCTATGATTATGATTTATGCATTAGAAGAAATTTCAGCCTAAAAGTGGCCATGAAATTTTCATGTCATAATATGTAAACCAATAAAAATACTTCAAATTTAAAAAGACTCATACATGTAAATATTTAGGAGGGAAAAGAAGAAAAACTATTTTTTTAAGTTGTATTTTTGGCTCATCTATCTATAGATTTACTCAAATTTCAAGTGTACAAACTCGTTGGATGCAGAATTAAATTCCACATCCAACAATTACCCATTATTCATACTTTTGAGAAGAAACACATTGATAAAAATTGCAGATCACGTTTTTTATTATTTCAACTACTATTTTATTATTTTTCGTTAGGAGGACACTTTGAGGTTGAATTTTCCTCTAATGATGGTTGATTTTTAAGCTAACCAGATGTGATATGTTTATACATGATGATTTGATCAAAGATCTAATTTGACTTGTTGTGACAGGAAGTAAATAGGATTGAAAGTGTACCTTATTGGGGAGCTATCAATGAGGTATGATTTGAATTTATTTCAATTCCTTTTGAGTGTAATGGAAGCTATGTGCTTAGTATAGGAAAGCATGGAAATGTCTAGTTTGGGTGGTTAAAAATAGCTTCCACAGTGTTAGTAGAAGCAGTAAAAGGAATTGGAAGATGCAACCATGTGTTGGTAAAGCATTTAGGAGCAGGGACATTGTGGGACATTGGTGCCCAATAGTTTCCATTGATTCCCATGAACATGATATTATCGATATGATGGTTTTGAGGAAGGGACATGCCTTGGTTTTTGGACCTTCCAATGTGATGAAACCTTTCCAAGGGATGGATATCCTGAGGGATTGTGTAGCAGAGAAAGGGATGTCGAGGAACTTGGAAGGTGAGTGATTGCATGAAATGGGGTGACCGGATTTCCTAAGGGACTGGGAAGCAGAGAAGGGAAGATGGGAGAATAAATTTGTTTGGGTCATTAGCATTTCCAGATGGAATCAAAAACATATTGGGAGTGTGCCCTGGAATAATGAGCCAGTAGTTGTTCCTTGAGAGAAAAAGTAGCGCAAGTTGTAGCGTTGGACATTGGATGCGGAATTTGATTTTAGAAGTGGATTCTGGACTTCTTGGGAAGGAGGTGAATCCTGGTATTACTTTGAGGGTGGAGGTATGAGCCTCTAGATTCCCTTGTCACAGATGCAGGCATCATATCCTTTTATTTGTTGGTTAAAGAAAGTGTGCATATGTATATATGTGTATCTCATGGTAAATACTATATCGAGTTGTGTTTATAAAGCTCCATAGACAATGTGGTTATTTGATGGTTGAATAGAATGTTTATAATTATATGTATGTGTATATCATTGTAAATACCGCATCGAGTTGGGTTTATAAAGATCCATAAGCAATAAATTGTTTTGTTTCAGCAGTTGTTGTTGTAAATACTGCATCAAGCTATGCTATAAAGCTCCATAGGCAATATGTTTTGATTTCAACGGTTTTCTAGTCACAAGTGTCATAGAACACTCAAGATAGTGTCCCCCCAAGGGGGAGGGGTTTGTAACAATACTTGCTTGATTTTCCATGTAAATAAAAATAATACCAAGGTCATTAGACACATATTCTAAGTTAAATGTTGGGAAAACACTATAATGGGAATCAATCGCGGTTCAGTTATGGCTATGGAAATTGGAGATGACATTGGAAAAGGAAAAGAGGAAATAAATGGTATTTAATTATGAAAATAAAGGAAAATAGGAGAAAAGGAAGGTGAAGAGACACAATTTTACATGTAAAGGAAATTAGAGGAAAAATGAAGGAAAAAGAGACATCAATGATAAAATGGTACTTAAGAAACAATTGACATATTTTTTCCATATTTGGAGAAGGTGTAGCAAAGGAAAGAGAACAAGCACTTGGACAAGCAAGCAAAGGACAAGCAAAGGAAAAATGACGGGAATGCAAGGAGAAGGTTGGATTAACAACTTCAACAGGAAGATGTTGTAGGAAATAGGTTGCATGTGTGATTTTCTTGTTGGGATGTGAAAGCATGGTACACACATTTGTTAATTTGTTTGATTTGTTGTCATTGGCATGGGTTTTGCTCAGTTTGACAGTGGTTTCAACCTTGCCTTTCTATTTCCTGGATTGTCGTGGTGTGATTGGGTTCATTCTTGGTTGAGATTTGGATTGTCAAAATGTTTTGGATCCAGGTGAGGTGGTATTAGGAAAATCCCAATGGTTGGGGGTGGAAATGGTTTTCTACACTAAGCCCTCGAAAGGTAGGTGGGGATAGGAAAATTCCTCAAGGTATGGTGAATAAATTCCAAGGCATCTAAGCTTGGTTTGGTTTTATGATATCCAAAATGATTTAGGTGAGATCACGATAGCTTGAGGGTGGAAGTGGTTTAAATTTTGGAGTCCCTGGTTGATTATGTGTTGGTTTATCCCATGAGATCCCACATTCATGCTTGAAATGTGGCACGAGGGTGATTCGCTAAAATAAATATTTGGTTTAGTCCCAATGTATGGTCAAGTGGTAAATGGAATTCCTTGACTTAGTTGGCTTCTGCATAAGTCAATAAGAGCTATTTTCTGAATGTAATCTATGAGCACTTTTACGGGTTATTATGTTGATTTGATGGTTGTTCTTTCATGGTTAATATTCTCATTATATGATGCTTATAAACATGGTTCTATGATGTGCTTTAACTATGGATTGTGTTCAATGATTTGATAAGTTTTTGAATGGTTTATGAATGCATGGGTTAACAAGTGTTGTTGCAGCTAATAGAGAGGGCATTAGAATTTCTTGGTGATTCTCAAAAGAAGTTTAGAGATTTAAGATATGTGATGCATTCATGACCTGTAATTTACACGTTTACCATATGTTTGACGAAAATTCTAGTGTGTTCTAGGCAGTCTAGGTCAAGTTTCAAATTCAATTTTGAATGTTTAGCATTGTTATTATGTCAAATATGACTTTAAAAAGTTACACGTTGTTTTTGGCAATGGTCTGGAGGCTATCCTGCAAAAGTAGCTCAGATCTTAGGGCCACAAACTCTGAACTAGGGAAATTAGGTCATAATTGCATGGAAGTAGGCTTATGCATGCGGTTGGAGGTCTATAACTGGAATCTTGCCTTGTTGTGCATGTGGTTGGGGTGTTAGGTTAGTGAAAAAGGGCACCAACTCATGGATTGACCACCTAAGGTGGTTTGCAACCTTCTGAGTGGCATGTGGTCTCTGGGTGGCATCAGTAAAGTTGGTGGCTTGTCAGCTCCACTTCCATAACTAGAGCTTGGAGGTCGGGTCATGTCATAGTAGCACTCAACTTCAAATTTACCCGAAGGACTTGTAAAAGCAAGTAAATGTGGGGAGGGGCATGTTATATACAAGCCATCTCCACAGGCACAATTTTACCTATACACAATATTATAGGCCCAATTTCTCGGGCCTCAGTTTGTGACAAATTAACATTGATGGGTCATTGCTATCACATAGTTTCTTTTTCCAATGCACATATCACCATTACATAATGATTTAATTGCATAATAGGCCAAAATCAAGTATATTGGGTGTTAAGCCTAACCTATATCTCCCTTTCAGTGCCCATTCGACAACATTTTTCACACACATACGTGCATATATTTTCATAGATTGCAAATATTTTGATTTGCTTTTTGACAGGTGGTTTTAAACTCCGTTTAGTATTATGTTCATTTAGTGAGGTCTCTACACCTTAGCATATAAATCGAGTCAATGAACATATCAGTGCTATGAGGTTAGCATCATTTTCTTGCATAAGCTCATGGTCACTCTAGTCTCACCATAATCACGTTTGAAAGTTAAACAAAAGATTAAGTCATTGGTCATAGATTATCATTCTGTACAAAGTAAATAACCACGCTAATAATACAAGTATGTTATGCCTACGCATACAACAAACATATAGATACAAACACACACACACACACATATTTGCAACCATGTTTGAAGAATACTAATATAATCAATCTAGCAACAATAAATCATTCATCAAAGTCTCAACACTTTCAAGTTGAGGAAATCAACCATCCTTCATGCAAACAACTTTAAGAAAACATCTATATATAGACTTCCTACATGAAAAGTGTTAGGGAAGAATCATATCCATATGGAAACAACAATCAACACCTCATTCATTTAACCACAATAAGAGCATTACACATTCTCTGAAGTAATACAAAATCACATAATAGCATGTCATGATTTTTCTAACCAACAATACGAGCCAATTAATAGTATCAACATAATTTTTCATGAAATATATCACACATGAAGAAGATTTATCTTGAGTTAAAACTGAAGATGGGCAACTGAGTTGGGAACCACAAATCTCCGCCCAAATATAGATGTACTACAACCATATATCTCTTGTAGCCGTCACCCCCGAGCCAGATTCCTGAGACTAAGATGGGTTGTGCTAGGGATAATTACCAATTGTCGGTTGAAACAGGAAATATAGAGGTCCTCTCACCTCCACCCACCAATTAAATGGTAGTCAACTAGATACACAGGGAATCTAGAGGCCTACTACCTCCATCCTACAATTATTCCACAACTAATGACACCAAGGAATCCAGAGGCTCCACCTCCACCCTGTTGTTGTTTGAAAACCAATAAATCTGGGGAGTCCAACGACTCCATCTCCACCCTGAAACATGATACACAACGGTTGCATCCACAAAGGGGAATCCATAACTCACTGCAAAGGAATATTCTCTATATTCCCCGTTATTTTGCTAAAACAAAATGTACGGATTTTCCTCTTATTGTTGTAGCGGTTTGAAACTCTTCAAGTTGTTGCAAGTGCATCTTCACAATGCTTCCTACCCATATATTTTTCTTCTCTCGTTGTATAATGCATTTTCTTTTCTCCTCTATACTATTGTTTTTCTTCCCACAGTGAGTGTGTTGCCTCCTTGTTGTTCCTTTTGCGTTGTAAGTTCATTTCTTTGTTTTTTTTTCCACTATGGGCCACACGGCCGTTGACCTCCTCTGCTCTCGTGCTTGTGCTATCCTATGTTTTTTTTTTTCATTAAATTGTTATCCTTCCCCATATTGCCTCCTACTCCAAGCAATATGGGTCTTTGTACCACTCTTGTGACCCATAAATTTTAAAACATCAGAACTATTAAACCGCAAATACCGACTTTCAATCAATTCAAATTTTCCACGCAGCAAATAAACTGAATATCCCAAGCAAAATCTATAATCCTTGGAATTTGTGTCCCTACTCAACCCATTTCTCTCTTCTTTTCTTTTCTTTTTTTTACATAAAATATTTACACCACACTCATAATTAAAAATACAATTGGGGCCATCACAAATAGGGCGACCCTTTCTCTTTTTTTCCACATAGTTTACAACTCCTCTGAAAATCTATCGTTTGACTTAACAATCATTTATTACTCGGTTCTCTCACATTCCTTGTCACCCAATCTGTTGCATTTCAAGGTTTTGTTGGACTTTTCTTGCTAAAATTTGAGTAGGAATCTCTATTATTAAGACTAGGTTTATATATTTATTGTTTATTTTCATTATATGTGCCTTTGAAGTATATTTTATATGGGTCCAGATTTTAGAATGGTCGTAGATTCATTTTATCACCGATATTTTTATTTGTTAATATTGCCCTTCATTTAAACTACAATTTTGTTTGGATCGCAAAGTATGGGAGTATATTGTAGAAGGTTAGACTTAAACCGTTCATAGCTGCTCGAATTCCTTAACCCTATGCAATTTAAAGTGTTTTTTTTTTTTGGACAATTTGGGTGAAAATTAGTATATTGTGTGGAATTCAAGATGAAAACAGTCCACAACTTTGTATTGGATGGATGTCTATATCCTCAAATCTCACTGAAAAATAGGGCAGAGTTCTCAGACTTTTTACATGTTATGAAATTTGAGGGTTAAAACATTTTGATGTTAAAGAAGTTCATATTCTTAACTCAAAATGAAATTTTCCAATGAGTTTGTATTCTTATAATTTTAATGGAAAGTTACTTGTGATTTTCAATGAATCTATATTCTTATAATTTGAGTGGAAAGTAAATCACACTTGAGATTTATTTTTAATATTGGATGTCTAGAGGAAATTAGGCGACGCCGAGTGCAGACGTGTGTGATTGCTTATTTGCTAAGTCATAACCAAGAAATTACCAAAATCAAAGCAAAATTATGATATTATCAAATAAAGCAGCAAATTCTATGATATTCAAGTGTAAGAAGCGTTTTAAGATAGAAGTCTTAGTTAACAATGTCACTGGGATTATGTTAGCTTGCCTAAAACTCATTCGTTTAATGGAGATATTTTCTAATATTTCACAACAAAAAGACTAACTACCGCCAAACCTTGATTAGAAATTTATCAAAAAGACAAAAGTTTTAACAAGTTTAAATATATTTTATAATTATAATATGTAATACAAATTATATAACTATGAATCGTAATTTTTTTAAATATTTTTTATTGTATTTTTTATTATATAAATAAATTTAATGTTTTTATTATTATTTATAAATTACAAAAATAAATCTTATAATTATAATATTTTTTTTAAAATTTAATTCTAAAACTAAATAAATAAAAATTATATTTAAAATATTAAAAAAATAAAATATTTAACCTATTATAAAATGTTTTAGTTATTATTAAATAAACACACTTAACCAACCGAACTATTTTATTCAAATAATTTTAATACCCAAGTAAAATGAAACCATTTTTAATTTTAAAAAATTAACATGAACAATGTTCAAAATAATAATATAAATAATGTTCAAAAACCTTCAAGCAGGTTTATTTATTTAATTTTTAAAAACACTGAGATTTAATAAAAAACAAAAAAAATAGAAATTACAACCTTAAAATACTAACATGAATAATGTTTAAAAATTTAATTTTAATGGAGTTGTCTATAATGTGATTTTTTGGAGTTTTTGGGAGGGAAAATTTTGAGCTAAAATCATGATTTCTGTTATTTAAAATAGTTTTTTTCGCTGTATATATGGATTCAACACCTTGAAAGACCCCTAGAGCACTTCAATGTTGCAGGGGTTACCCATCAAACTTGTGTTTTCAATGAATTCCTGCTAGATTTTAGAGAAATTAGACAGAAAAAAACCACTTGAAAAACTTCCAAAAAAATCTCAGTAAAAACAACTCGAATTTTAATATTATATCAACTAAAATAAAACCATTTTTAATTTTTTAAAAATTAACATGAACAATATTCAAAACCTTTAAAATAATAATATAAATAATATTCCAAAACCTTGGAGTTATTTAACTTTTAAAAATACTTTCATTTAACCAAAAAAAAATAGCATGAACAACCTTAAAAAACCAAACCTTAAGTAGGTGTAGTTATTTAATTTTTAAAAAATATTTTGGAATATTAACTTGTGCTGGTTTGTATATACACTTTATGAAACTATTCTTATCTCGTTAAAGATTAAAGAAGAAGAAAAACAAATATGATAACCTTATTAAATAAAAATAGTTATTGATAATATGTTTGAGATAATGCCTCATTTAATATGCATACCACATTAGGGGATTATTTGTGGGTCAGAGGATGTTGAGAGATTCTCTCAACTTCTCCCTCCAAGAGTGGAATTAGTTGGATCTCAGCAGCACTATAAAAATTGTAATATATTCATTTGATGATATACAGAAATTAATTAGTGTGTGTGTTATTTTTGTGCAATGTCTGCTCTCTCCAATTTCTAACTTGGTATCAGAGCATGTTCTGGCTTGATTCCCTCACGGGAAGGCCAGGAAGATGTGAGAGCATGAATTGTAATCCTATGTAAATAGATAGAATTAGTGCGTATGAATGTTGAAGATTATTTTTTGTTAGAGATTGTTGTTGTTCTTGTTAAGTGGCGATTTGGACAAAGACTAAGAAACGTAGGCAATCTGGACAACGTATTTCTTACACAGGCTTTTGGTTGTGCTTCTCTAGTAATCAGGTAATCGATCGCTCTATTTCCCACTTTCTTTCCCCTCGATTTTGATTGGGGAGACCTTATGGATATTGGAGCTTGTGAGATAGCTGCATTACTTGACTTGAAAAAGATTGCTTCCCAACCTTTGTACGCCAAAACAGTTGCAATGGCCGACCCTGATAGAAATTAAGCACATATAGTTGCAAGTTGGATCTATCTACCACCGCAGATCTTCGCCGTTGAACTAAGCTTGAAAACTTCAGCAAATGAGTATTGCAGATTCCATATGAGAAGATCGATTCCTTGTAAGAAATAATAGCTGAACATGTTCGTCAATCTGATGTGTGTTGAGGAACTGCGTTAACATTGCAGGGCAGCCTATGGTGAAAACCCTCGTTATTTTGCTGGGACATGCTTCTTGTTTTCCGCTGCCACTGCCACCGTTGACAGCATTCCAGGCCGAGGACAATTCATTTTTACCATATGAAATGCCCAAAGATCCATACGACGAGCCATTGCTCGCTTCTGGCTGCTTTTGTAAATGATATGCTCATTCTAAGTGTTTTGGTGGAGCAAGGTGAGAAGCAGCAAAAAGCGGTGGAAGAATTGTTGGCTAACTTTTTTTCGTTAGAGGACGCTTTGCGAGCAAGCAGCTACTCTGGAAATGCTTCGCTGATATCACACTGGGTGGGTTAAATGCCATCGAAAAGGTTACCAATACAATGCTAGTTGATCCAGAGAAGACTCCACTGTTAAGCTGTTGTTATGTGCATTTATTAGATATATATATTATTATGTGAAATTTGTTGTGTGAAAAGAATTTTTATATTGCAAAACCAATTATTGAATAGATTTACACAATTTAAATTAGTCGTTCTCGTTCTTCGGTGCCGAGAGAACAATTGGCTAATTTGATTGTGTGAATTTGTTATATGCTTATGGATCTTGTTGTACTTCGGGCTTCAAGAGCATCAGTTACAGGTTATACATTTAGATCCTTGTGTGTAAAGGTCACTTTGTAGGATTAATCACTGATCATATTCTGTATCCAGAATATTTTCCTATAAACTGTTGAAATTTATTCTTCGGGGTTATTTCACAGATGGAAATATTTCCATAGGATAGTTCAGTATCGAGACTCTTCTTCGGGGGTGTCAATAATCTTTGATCATACAAATTCAGCATTGCTGGTCAGAAACAAATGTATTTTAAATGGGTTGAATGGTAGCTCGAAAATGGTGGAGAAAAGAGCGTTGTCTATGAGATCTCAGAGTGGGTACAAATGTTAATGAAGACCAGGGCAGACAAATGTTTGTATTAAATTAGTGTGTTCTTCATTTCTATAATGTAGGCATTAAGGGGGGGTGTTTGAGATAATGCCTCATTTAATATGCATACTACATATTAGGGATTGGTTTGGTGTGTTGGAGGATGTTGAGAGATTCTCTCAACTTCTCCCTCCAAGAGTGGAATTAGTTGGATCTCAACAGCACTATAAAAATTGTAATATATTCATTCGATGACATACAAGAATTAATTGTGTTATTTTTGTGCAATGTCCGTTCTCTCCAATTTTCAATATAATAAAACATTGAAAAAATCTAGATTTTAAGACTTTTGTGTAGCAAATTTTTATGGATAAATCGCATTTATTGTTAATAGATTTCACTTTTAGAACCAGTTCAGCGTGATTCATTTTCAAGAAAGTAAGTCAACTCTTACAATAAGGTATAAATAGGAGAATTAGAAAATGAAAGATGAGGAAGCGTATCAAAAAATAAAATAAAATGTTAAGACATTAATAAAATTGATTTAATTTTATTTATAAATAATTTTATTTTTTTAATTAATTTAATTATAATTTATTTTTAATTAAATTAATTAATTTTTAATTTTTAATTTATTTAGATTAATATATTTTTCATTTATTTTATTTAAAATTTTTATTGATTTAAAATATTTTATTAATAAAATTTTATGATTGTCATTCTTTTAGTATGATTGAAAAATAATTCTATTATTTTCAATTAATTTGATTATTATTATTCTTAATTAATTTAATTTATTTCATTAGTAAAATTATTAATAAGTAAAAATATATGTAACTTAATGATTTGAATTTCATTCCTTAATAAGATTTTAAAAATTGTTAATTTAAATTTTTGAAAGTTTTAATTTTTGAAAAATTCCTTATAATAAATTTTAAAAATATCTTAGGTTTAACCCATGAATAAAGAAGAGAAAAAAAAATATGACAAGCTTATTAAATAGAAATAGTTATGGATAATAAAACATTGAGAAATGCGTTATAATAAATCTTAAAAATGATGATGGTTAACGGACCAATCTTTGGTCTATCGGACCTAAAGAAAAGAGTTATTTAATTTGATTTAAGATTTTATTCCTATGCTCAAAAAGCTTGGAGAGAAGCCTCCCAAGCTCACTATATTTTTGACATCTTAAAAGGCTAGGAAGGTCAGTATTGCAACAAAGATTATGAAATTGAGCTCTAATGTGGTTGTACGCGGGGCACTCTAAGAGGAAGTGATTTTCATCCTCGATGTTCATATTCTCACAGAGATGGAAGATCCTTTCCATCCATGGTGTTTTAGGAACTGTCTAACGACCTGTTTCACTATGGACCTCATGAGAGTTCGTTCTAATCTTGGCTATATTAATTTTCTTCTTTGAGCTAGTTAAAATAGAGAGATACTTTTGATCTTCTAAGGTGGGGTTGATGACCTCCTTATAATACCTTAATTTTCTTTTAGCTGCTAGATCTTTCTCACACCACATTTTTTCTTTGAACTTAGAAGTAACAATTTTTTAATGTTATTGATGTTTTGCAATGCAACATTCTCGTCGATCTCCCAATGGTTTAACCAGGCCCTGGTGTCTTTATACCAACCTTGTTTAAGCCTTAGGTGGTTTTGGCTAGAATTTAAAGCTAGCTTAGGAAGTCTATGGTCTCCTATGCTATTGAGCTTGTGCTTGTACAACAAAAGCCTAGTCATAGCTAGGCTCTTGATAGGGGAAAGACCCACTTCTATAAGGAGAATAGGATAGGGTGTATTACTTTTAATTTTAAGGTTATAAGTTATAAAATGCTTCTGGATTTGATCAATCTTTCTCTAGGATTCTCTAGAGATGCTACAACCCCAAACCTCACATCCATATAAGATAACAGGAGTGACTAAAGTTTTAAAGAGGAACTTCTTTCTATCCCACATTACGAGGTTTGTCGTTTTACAATTATGTTCAAGACCAAAATAAGCTGTCCACCCCCCATTAATTCTTTTTTGAATGCTATAGTTCCAGTTGAGCTTGTGATGAATATCAATTCCTAGGTACTTGTAAGAAGACACTTCCTCCAAGTTACTATTGTCATACATAAAATTAGTGTAAGTGTCCTTCTTGGATTTGATAATCATAACTTTTGTTTTGTCAGTGTTAACAAACATACCCATGGTAGAGCAAAAATCCTTAAGAAGTCTAAGTTGCTTATCAAGATCAGATGGGCACCTTGCGAGAAGAACAATATCGTCAGCATAGAGAAGAAGGATGATAACTATCCCAGCTAAGATTGTGCCAGCACATCCTTCTTCCTCTAAACAACCTTCTAGCTTGTCGATGTAAATGCCAAATAGGGTAGGGGAGAGGGGGCAACCTTATTTAACTCTGATATTATACTTAATATCTTTCGACTACCCCTCATTGCTCTTTAACTTGGCAATTACATTCTCGTATAACCTTATAGCGGCTGCTCTTAGCTCGAAAGGAACATTTAGCTCTTCTAATCTATTCTATAGGTTATTTCTAGGAACCATATTGAAAGCATTTCTAAAGTCCACAAAGCAATAGAAGAGATTGGATTTATCATTGCGACATTCCTCCACAATGATCCTAAGCGTAACGAGGTGGTCCATTGTTGAGTGTTGCCTTCTAAAACCCGCTTGGCCTTTAGCCCGCTTACCTTCACTTTCAAGCCAAATGCTCAACTTTTTTTCCAAAATAATACCATATAACTTGGCTAAGAGAGGGCTAATCATAATTGTTCGATAATTAGAGGGGTTATTTGTATCCCCACATTTAAAAATAGTGATAATGAGGCTCTGAGTCCAAGGTTTAGGGAACCCTTGCTTGACCGCTTGGTTGAAAAGCTTGTAGATGTGGGGGATGAGGACGGGACCTCCAATTTTTAAGATTTCCGCATGTTAACCTTCAATGTCTTTAGCTTTCCCATCTGTTGGGCGTTTAACCCCAAAATCAATGTCTTCTAATGAGAAAACTTCTTTCATTATGAGCAAGGTTTCAAAATCCCTGGCATTTAGAGATTCATAAAGCTTTTTAAGATAGAAATTCTAGTCGTGTAAAGCAATTTTATTATTATCTTTAGTTTTCCTAATTAAAATCTTGACTTAACTTAATGATAAAAATCATAACGTGTTTTGACTTTTAAACTTCGTTCTTCTAGTATTTTTATTTAATTAATTTTAAGCAAATTTATGCTAGAATTATTTCCTATGGTTTATAATAATTTCAACGGGATTCCAATCTACTCACAAAACAAAAAAAACAAATTATATAAATATATTAAAATACTTAATTTCTTTTTAATCTTTTATATTATATTAAAAAATAAAATGTAATATAAGAAAATCTTCGTACCGGCCAATAGTCAACTTTCTCGAAGCCGCCTCCTTACGAATAAGATTTACAAAATTGTCCCTTTAAAATCGCATCCAAAACATTCCAGCCATAATTTCTATCCGAACCTTCCAAATATAAAAATATTTATTTTTTCCTGAACCTTGATTTATGGAGTACAGTGTTCACGTTCCAAAAACATTATTACAATACGTAATGGTTGAAAATAGAATTTTTTTTATTTTTTTTCAATTTTTATTTATTTTTATGGAAATCGGACATCTATATTTTAAAAAACATTATTACAAGAAGTGTTATATAGTAGCTAGTATTTTTTGTATAGTTTAAATATAGTTAATTTAGAGTATGAATTTTTTGCAGGATGATGTGAGATGATCAATTAAAATCTTCATAAAAACTAGAAATGAAAGTGAAATGCTAAAATGTTGTTTTTTTGGTGAAAACCTTACCTTACTGGTTCTAATGAAGTTTTATAAATTCATTTTTTGGTAGTGTCTAGTTCCAATTGATTTACAGAAACTTAGTTTCAACTCAATGAGATGTCAATTCCAAGAAACTTGTTTTGCACAATCAATTGTCTTACAAAATTCATGGGAATTGTACATGATTGATATAGAGTTAATGCAATTGTGTTTGTGGCAGTGGAAGCATGAGAATAATGGAACAAAAAATTTAATATCATCTCTTAACTGGCTTCCCCTTTTAAACAAAACTTCTTTCTTTTGAGAAAAATGGAGTTAGGATGATCTATAATTTGTGATATAGTATTAAATTGTAAAAATAAGTTAATTAATATTTATTAATAATCCATAATAACAATTGTTTTACTATTAATTTAATAAATAAATTATGACTAGCACTATTATATAAACTAAATCACTAGTAACTATAGATGGATATCAAATCAGTTAGTTTCTAATCAAAATACTTACCTATAGTGAAAAAATAAATTAATGATTAAAATAAATAAAATCTATCATTAGCCATTTTCAAATATTTTCGAAATATTATAATTTTGTCTATGATATGTGATTTAATATTAAAATGGATAATTTGACACACTCTGAATAAAACCAAGAATAAAGTTGCAGTAGATTAAATAGCTTTAACAAAATTAACACATTAACTTTTTGTATGGGCTTCTCCAACTTGAAGCAGAATATGGAACTTCAAAGTGAGATCTTTGGCAGGAGTTTCAAATCCTTTGACCTACTAGAACAACAAACATTAATCACACATTAACTCTTTGCACAGACTTCTCCAGACTTGAAGCAGACTATTGAACTTCAAAGTGGGATCCTTGACGGGAGTTTCAAATCCTTTGACCTGCCATAACAACAAAAATTGATCACAGACACGAAATGATTAAAAAAAATAAAAAAACTTATTCTTGAATTCAATTTCTTGTTATGAGATGAATTTTTTGAATTGTTGATATGCATAAATTATAAACACTATGCATAAATAAAACAAATTCAACAAATTTAGGAAAAAAATGCCTGCCAGATTCTAAAAATTAGTATCTATACATCAATAAAACTTTCTTAGTAAAATTAGGAAAGAAATGCTCACAAGATTCTAAAAACTAATAACTAATCATCATAATAGTTATTAATTATAAAAGTTATGTGTAAACAAGAAAAAAATTATGTTTAATATAGAAAAAACAAAAATAAGAAAGAATTTTTAATTGTTTTTTCCTCTTTAAAATTTGCTTAAAAAAACCATAAAAAATAAAAAAAGTAATATAACTAAAAATATTTATTGGAAAACCCTGATCGGGGTGCAAAGTGTCTGGTCATTTCACTCCACGCGGTGAATGACAGCCGCAAGTGATTTATTGCGCGGGGGTGGCGGTCCTTGCCATAACACCCCATCAATGCGCATTACTACCAAGCTTGCAAAGGATGATGATCATATGTCAGACGTCTTTCGGTCTTTACGCCGGTAGTGGGGGATTAACTTGGGAAACACTCTTACTTTTCCACTTCATAAAATTGGCATTGCAGAGCAAGGTTTGTTTCGTTCTCTGGTTCGGTCTCTGGTTCATTCTGTGTGTGGACATCTTCGGCACTGGAGTATTATCTGGTATGTAATGTTAACGTCGACCTTCTTTTCCGCTACTCTGAAGACCAAAGACGATGGTTATGATGTTAGTAATGGTCATTGCATGGAGAATGTCTATTCGTATAGTTGTAAAAGCGAAGATGATGGTGTCTGTATTGAACTAGAACCATGTTTTCGAAGTCCTCCAGCGTATTTTCTTTGTATTTCTTGCTATAATTTTTATATGTTGTTGTCTATTTCTGGGTATTGTCTTTGGGTAGACAAAATCAACTAGGAAATGGAGTTTAGCTTAGGGTCATGGTGTTGTAAAATTTGCAGAATTTTCCGCAAGTCTACTAGTTCATTAGGTCTAAGGCCTCATATAAACCCCTGCATGCAAAATCACGTCTCTGTTTTCGTTATGACAAGGCTTCCCACCTGCATTTTTCTGCCAAAGTCTTTTAATTTGAAAGCTCTGTGTTACGAATATTCCTCAATGTATCCTTCCGAAGGTTGGATTTTTTTTTGTCTCTATTTAAGTTGGTATAATTGGGGTATGGCCTTTCAATGGTATTCCTATCTCTTTCTCTGTTGGGTGAAGAGATTTGTTTTTCAATGGTTGTGCAGTCGGGTTAAGGATAATATTATTGTTTTGCCTCGACCCTTCCTTATGCTTCTTATATTTATTGGTTCATTATTGTACAATGTTGAGCAAATCCTCCTTGACAGTAATGGAAATCAACTGCCCGACCTCACCATAGATAGTCTGGGGAAGGGGCAACAAGATGTAACAAACAGAGCTTTCTGGGACCATTATACTGATTTTTCTTTATTCATAGGATTCAGATTCAGGTTATTGAGAGCCCAGTTTTTTATAGGCATCATGGTGAAAGGCAAAAATGGTTGAGGAAAGGGAAATCATCAGATCAACCAAACCATTGGGACTAGCAAAAGAGGACGGAAGACAAACAAAAAAACTCTGGAAAATCTTGTTGATGTTTATGAAGCTGGGAATCTGATTCATATACGTAAACCAATCCATGGTTGGGAAAGACAAACTGATAGTGATGATGAAGATTTGAAGGAACAGGAGGCTAAGATGGATTTCATTTTAGATCCGAGCAGCACAAGAGGCAGGGTATTGCTATTCTAGCAGTCTGTGAAAACTTATTGGAAAATGAAATGTGTACTGGCCAAGGAAATGGCTAATATGGAAGTGAAGGAAGAAAACTCTTCAATGTTGTTTGAATTACGTCAATCAAACAGGATATTCACAATATGATGAAGGCTCAGATTCAGGTTAACCAAAGAATTGGAAACATAGAGTGACAACTTAACAGCCTGCAGAAAAAGGATTTGTTGGGTTCTACTGCAAAGGACCTAGCCCATGTGGACTCTTCTGATGGAACTTCTCTTAGACTATAGATATTTTGCATGTTTTTGGCGAATAGTATATATACTTTTTCTTTTAAATGTAAACGTTATGGACATAGCAAGCTGTAAATGCAGTAATTAGAAGAAAAAGACAATTTCAATTTTGGATGGCTTTTAATGCTCGGCGGTGGCCAACAAACCTAGTTTCCTTCGGGTAGGTTGAGGCTCCACAAACGATAGTATGTATAACAACTTGCTCGCTTTAAAAATGAAAATGGAAAGGTACTAGTAAATTTACAAAGAAAAAAATATTTATTGGAAAAAGTTTTTTTAATTAAAATTTCCTCTTTAAAATTTGTCATCTTAAATTGAAAATAGGGAGAAAAAACTATAATTCATGAAAATGGAAATAATAGAAAAAAGAAAAAAAATTAAAAATAAAAAAGTTAAAGTAAAAGGAAATAAAACTAAGAAAAAAATGGTAACTAATAGAAATGGAAGTTACTAAAAATTCCATAATAAGACCTCAACCAATTCCCTTACAAATAAATCAATTTAAATACTAATAATAAATAACAAAAAATAAACTTCCAAGGTTAAACTATGGATAAGTTGCACAATTTTTTGGTCAAGACAAACTAATAGACACTCAAATACCATGCCTGTAGCAGGTATAATAAGTAATGGTTTAAAGAGCCAAAGCCTCTATCTTTCTCATCTCTATTCCCCTATGGGCCTATTTTGCTTGCTTAAGAAATCAGTGTGCCAAAGCTTATGAAGGATCGATAGACTTTCTAGTAATGTTAATTAATTACACCATAAGGCGTCACTATTTGAAAACAACTTCCCTAGCTGCCACTCTGTCTGTGTTTGGGCCATTAGATGAAATGTTAGACGATTTAAATGTTTTAGACCATTAGATCCAATGCCTCCTTCAACCTAACTAACTAACTAAATCACTGGACATTACTAATGTCTTCCACCTTGCTATGAAATACGATACATCCTGTAATTTGAATCATTTCATGGTCTCGCCCTCCAATGGCCAGAAAGACGCAAACGCAGATCAACCTCACGTTGAAGACTTCGTCGATGTGTTGCTTCGCATGGCTGAGACCGACACCAATATCATGCAGCCCTTGTGCTTGTATATCTCTTATGATTTTACTCTTTTATTCTATTTATGATCCTCATTCTCAAACTTTAGTCAACCATCATTTTGAATTAATTGAATTTGTAGCTATATTTTGCATTAATTTGTATTTTTATTTGTGCAGAACATGTTTGGGGGAGGCAAGGAGACGAATTCCAATACGATAGAATGGACAATGAGTGAGTTGCTTAGAAACCCCCATGTAATGAAGAGATTACAAGAAGAAATCTAATCGGCCGTTGGCCAATACAGTAAAGTAAAAGAATCGGATCTGTCAACCATGAAATACCTCCACTGTGTGGTGAAAGAGTCTCTCTGATTATATCCAGCGGCACCACTTGTTGTTCCTCACGAATCCATAGAGATTGTGATAGTAGGAACATTATACATACCAAAACAAACAATGGTAATGGTAAAATTGTGGGCTATTGGAAGGGATCCCAATTTGTGGGGACCAAATACTTCCAAAGTCAAGCCGAAGATATTTATGGAAGAAGAACATATCAATTTAACAGAGCAATCAGACTTCAACATGATACCATTTTGGGCAGGAAGGAGAGGATGCCCAGGTGCTTCCTTGGCTATTCCTACTATTGAACTTGCATTGGCTCAGTTGGTGCACACTTTTGACTAGAGAGTTGAAGGCGATCCGTCGTAGCTGGATATGAGAGAAGCTTGCCGAATGATGCTCACAAGAGAAGATTTTTTCTATGCTTACCCAACGTTGAGGTTCATGAGCATCTCACCATAAATCGTAAATCGTAGGAGGAGAAAAAAAACAACAATTTCTCTTTATCTTCAATTATGATTTTCACACCATGCACCACATGATTTTACTCTGAGTCTCTCTCTAATAATGATAATTAGTATGTCTTGATTATTATGAATAAATGTAATTTTCTCCATCGCTCAAGTCGAGCTGCCAATTTCTGTATTTGTTCGTATAAGTTACAAAAATACTTTGAAGAAATATACAATTGGACAATTTTTTTACCATTTTTGTTACTGTCTGGCATAATCAAGGTCAATGTTATATTGTAATGTTTATTACGTGTTTGGGCCATTGGATGAAATGTTAGATTACCAGTTATTTTTTTCTATATTTTCATTTTTTGTAATTTATTTTTTTTCTTATTCAAATTGATGATAATTTGGTCCATATTTCTCACAGACCTCTGGCTGAAAAGGCAATGCCAAAAAAACCATTGCTAACATATTACCATAATTTTCCCTATATCCCTGAAAGCATCACATTCTGAAATGTTTTTCATATTCTGATGCCCTAGAGTTACAAAATATATATAGATTCTTCCCAAACCTCTTTAAATTATTGTGTTTATTAACCCTCCTAAAACTAATGCGAAAATGGCGTGTTACAAAGGATTCATCCAGTGCAGAAAATTGAGGGCTTTTCATGCTGAGCACTTGCCCTTGCAACGCCTTCTACCTTCCCAAAAAAATATGTCGATGACTGTTGTTTTACAATAAAAAGATGGCCGCGACCTAATAGCAACCAAGAATTTGCAAGCAAAATACATTTAATGATCAAAATACAGCTGATAAACCTCTCCTAAATACGAGGTTATGACTGAAAAGGATTAGTATACATTAATGGTCAATACATATAAAGCAATACTTTCATTTGTTTATCAAAAATCATTTTATCTCCATGATTGCAGTCAAAACATAAGCTCTTTGGGTTAAGGCATGTTTTTAATTTGGGATTCATGGCATTCAACCTTATACAAGAGTAAATTTAGATTTAGATCTAGCTTTTTTAGAAGAAGATTAAAGATCTAGGTTTAGATTTTATAGACTAAGGTTAAATGTTTTTTATTGGAAAATTAAACATGGTGTGATAACATTTAATTTATTGAGAAAACAAAGAAAACAAAAACATTATTAAAAGTATTTTTAATTAAATATATATAATGCAAAATTGTTTCAAAAAATATCATAATAATTACATCATACATTTTCTTAAAAGACAAAATTATAATAAATTAGAAAAACAAAATTATATATTGGATGGAGGGAAATATTATGATAAAACTTGTAAAAAAACCCCTTAGGGTTGTCTCAACTTACTCTATTGTTAATCACATAGTGTCAATTTTTTAAAACTATAATCTACAGTAAGGGCTTTTCATGTTGATTATAATAAATTAGAAAAATAAAATTATAATAAATAATAATGATTATATATATATATATATCTTTTGAAATATATGACATAGAAAAAATAGAGAAATATGATATTACAATCCATATTTAGAAAAAAAACCACACAACTCAAACAAAAATATTGGTTTCAAAACTTCAAAAATCCGGGGAATGAAGTTGAACAATTAGATTACTAGTTTTTTGTTTCTATATTTTTCATCTTTTGTAATTTATTTTTTGTCTTATTCAAATTGATGATAAGTTGGCCCATATTTCTCACAATCCTTTGGCTGAAAAGGCCACTGCCAAAAAAACCATTGCTAAATTATTACCATAACAGTCTCTATATCCTTGAAAGCATCACATTCTAAAATGTTTTTCATATTTTAGTGCCCTAGAGTTACAAAAAATATACAGATTCTTCCCAAACTTCTTTAAATTATTGTGTTTATTAACCCTCCTAAAACTAATGGGACAATGGAGTGTTACAAAGGATTCATCCGGTGCAGAAAATTGAGGGCTTTCCGTGCTGAGCACTTTCCCTTGCAACGCCTTCTACCTTCCCGAAATAATATGTCGATGACTATTGTTGTGCAATAAAAATATGGTTGCGACCTAATAAAAAAAGAGAATTTCAAAGAAAAATGCATTTAATGATCAAAATACCACGGATAAACCTATCCTAAATAAGCAATAGAGAATTTGCAAGAAAAAATCATTTAATGATAAAAATACCACTGATAAACCTCTCCTGAATACAAGGTTTTGACTAAAAAGGATTAGTATACATTAATGATCAATACATATAAATAAATACTTTCATTAGTTTATCAAAAATCATTTTATCTCCATGATTGCAGTCAAAACATAAGTTGTTTGTGTTAAGGCAGGTTTTGAATTAACAACATATTCTCAAGAGAAAAAATCTCCATGCATCTTTAACTTCAACATAGGCCTCATGATTTTTAAGGCTCAAGGAAGCATTATTGGAGTAAGATTTCATTGTTGCATGGTCCTTGCCTTTTGTTGATTTTTTTGTCTTTCAATAGTTGTCAATAGTTGTCAAGGAAGCATTAATGAAGCATTAATTACTGCTATATATTGGCCTTATGATGTTTCCTTTGCAACATTTGATGGAATTTCTAGTTATTAATTATTATAAATTCAAGCCTTTTGAGGAAGTAATTAAGATAGTTTAAGGATGTATGTATATAGGATTTTCTAGACCTATGGGTAAATGTCTTTGATGTTTTTGGTGCTCATATAATAGTTGCAGAGGCTTCATACTCTTCCCATCAATATATTGTGGTCCTTATGGGGCCTTAAGAACAAACAAATTTTTGAAAACTTGTCCCCAATTCTATCTCGAGCTACTGTCAAGGTGGTTGCTTGCTTCCAGGAATTCCCTCCTGAAGTCAAAAGCCATAGAACCAGAAAATTAATCTATCCACACCTGAAAGAGGCTTTCCCAATATATTTTTTTGATGGAGATTGTCAGTTGGGTAATTGTGGGGGAGGTTTCATTCTTATGTTATATCATAATCATTTTCTGAAAGTTCTTTTGGGTGTTGGAGAAGGCTCGAATACAAAAGCAGAGTTTTTGGTTGTGTGGGCTCTTCTTCTTGTTTCCAAGTATCTAAATATCTCTAATTTGGTGGTTGGTGGGGATTCCAAATGTGTTATTAATTGGATAAACAGAAAGGAAGATTTACAGGTTATAATTTTCAGTTATTGGAAGGCTAAGGTTGAGGGCTTTCTCAAGTAATTTCAATCCCTCTCATTCTCTCATGTGTACAAGGAATTTAACCATTAGGCAGATGCCATGTCTAAAAAAGGTTTTATTGTTACTTGCAGGTCCTCTTCAGCTTCAAGAATGGAAAGAGGGTCAATGCCTGTGTTCGGGCGCTATCTATATTTTATGAGCTTCTCAAGAAGCCACCCTTTGTTTTTTTGGGGGTCCTTTTAGGTTAGTTACCATTATTGTTTTGAAGTTTATGTATCCTATGTTCATCTGTTGTTTTTCTATTTTTCTCCTCAACCATGTTAGTATGAGGTAAAAGATTGCTCCTTTGAAGGCATGACTCTATATTTCATGTATCTAGTCAGTCTAAGTTTCTCTGCTTTCAGTTTTCCCAAAGGTGGTTTTGAATCCTATTTTTTTTGGTGTCTAATTTAAATCTAGACTTTGTAATTATCTTTGATTTCAATTTGGAATAGAAAGATATTGTTTGAAGAAGAAAAAAAGGATAATTTTTTTATCAAATATCATTTGGTATCTTGATTGTTTATTAAATTTTTAAATTTTTAATGAAAAAAACTCACTTTATGTCAATAATAATAATAATACTATTGAAAATCCATAAAGTCATGCAAATCTTAATCCTTCTCTCTCTCTCTCTCTCTCTCTCTCTCTCCCTCCTTATTAACCATTGTAAAAATTTCTATGATTACAAGATAAAAACCTTTAAAGTGGATGTAGACTTTAATCTTTATCGTTCTTGTTTTCAAAACTTCTATTACATAAATTTAAATGTATAAGGACTATTTTAGACCATAGCTTTTATTTTCCAGGAAATAAAAATCAATAGGTTGTTTATTTAAAATAAATAACTCATTACATAGTTCGAAGTTCCAAAATTTCCTTATCTACCCAATCATGAGATATATCAGCATTTTGCAGAAAGTATCATAAAAAAACAAATTATTACAAGCCTTTCAACATCATCTATCCAAGTCTTTAAAAAAAGCATACATTAGCCGAAACACTAAAAACATATTGTGAGCAACGATGGAACATTGTGAGGTGTACCTCGATAGAAAACTGATTTCACCATCATCACTAAAAATATGTCGGTCAAATAAAATAACCCAAACAACTCATCCATCACCTGATAATTGTATAAATAATCCATTGCATAGTCATACGAAGGGTGACTATACCAGTCTATCTCAACTCACCCTGACAGATAATCTCATAGTGTATGCATCCAGGAGGAGACATTAGGTTCCTATTTGAAAGGGAATCAATAATAGTGTTGTATTCTGGATATACATGTGCATACGAGATCCTATAAAAAGTATCTTTCATCACCCTTATCTGCCTCATCCAATTTTTTATTAGAGGTGGAGCTAAAGTAGCTCGACCTCTAATCCAATCAATAATCACCATGGAATCACCATATATGTTGATAGTGGTAAGATCAAGCCTTCTCACATAGTATAATAGTCCCCATAGCACAACCATCTTGGCCTTTATATTTTAATGCACACCAGAACTCCAGCAAAAAATATATTTCACAGCATTTGATACATCAATGTGGGCACCAGAACCATAACATCCCTGTTTAGCTACCCTATCAAAAAATTCAACAAGATATTGAGAAAAATGTGGTGTCATGATATTTATCTGAGGCTTTTCACTATGAATCTTTGATCCAGATTGATCATTATATTGTTTTTCATCCATCTCGATGCATTGAGAGTGGAAAAAGTGGAGGAATCAACTCATGGGGCCGGTTTTATCGGCGAGACCTAGTTTGGAAAAATGGTTTTTTTAGTCAATTTAATTGTCTTAAATTGCTATCCTAAATTATCGACTGGATTTGGTCATCTTGTGAAGTGAAAATGCACTATATATGCTAGAATCCTTTCTTACTTAGTTTATTTGTTAGGTCCTTATATTACTAGTGTAGTCCCTTATTATTGTTAGTGTAGCCCCCTTATTGTTATTGTTGTACCCATGTAGCCCCCATATTGTTATTATTGTGCCCCATAAAATCCACTATTTTTATTGTTGTGCCCTTACATTATTATTGTTAGGTCGGCTAGGATTATATTGTGACCCAATGACCTCCTATATATAGAAAGGAGATTTTTTCATTTGTATCATCCAATAATTGTTCATTTATGTAATGTAAAGGAGGTTTCCCCCTCGAAGTGGCTGATTTCTAAGGCATTGATCTCTCTTTTATTCTATTTTTGGAGTTGGTTTCATAACATTTGGTATCAAAGCTTTGGATTCTAGGGTTCGCTGCTTCAAACATGTCATCATGGAATTTTCACTATAACTATTTTTCTACAAAGGTTCAGAAGCGAAAAAAAACCCATTTGCAAAAAAATCCTGAGGAACTTCGTGTAAAAATTTCAGATCTTGGTTTGCAATATTTTTGAAGATATGATCTATGGAAATTAGAGTTTTGCAGGGTCCCAAATTTTATCTCAAAGACAGTTACCTTAGGAAAATCATCATAACTCTCTCTCTGAGCATCAGATTGTAATTACGTAAAAAGTGGCTGCAATGACATGGAATTTAGTTTCCCGTGTATCAATTTCAGAGCCTAAGGAGGAAACAATGACACGTGGTATGTAATAAAAGCTCGCTCTACTAAACCATTCCATAATTAGGTCATTGTGGGAGATTGGGCATAACTTTGTCTTCAATAATACAGATCAGTTCAGACCTGTGGCATTAGAAAGAAGATTCAGAGGGCTACTAAAGATCTGAATATAAAATCTCGAGGATCCAAAATTATAGAGATATATCAGTTTCAATATCGAGATCCTCAAGAGCAAGAAAAATGTGTATATTTTTTTTTCAAATTGCACAAGTCTTGTTTGAAAAATCAGTTTGAAGTGATTCCAAGGGCATATTAAAGCATAGATATAAGTATTGGGTTCTAAAATTCCCCCTAAAAATAATTCAACACCCATTAAGCCCACGTAAGGCTCTATTATAACTCATGAAGAGGAATAAGTTCAACATGATATATCAAACTTACAAGAGCAAGTGCAACAACTTTCACTCTCACAAAGAGAAACACAAAATGAAATGGAAGTTTTGAAGAAAGTCGTGGAAGTTAAGATGGATGGTTTGAAGAAAGACATGGAAGCTAAGATGGATGGCTTGAAGAATGGCATGGAAGATAAGATGGATGACATGGAAGAAAAAATGGAAGATAACATAGAAGACATGAAGGATGATCTAAAATAAGACATGGAAGGTTTGAAGGAAGGTTTGAAAAAGTTGATATAAGAAATGATTCCTAATGGCAAAAATATCGTAGAGGAAACTCATGATGAGAAAAAATAAATGTTAGTCATGATTTCATAAACTCTAATGTTGGATAGAAGACCCACCATATTCCAAAGATCGATATGAGGAAGTTTGATGGCAAGGATACTGTAACATGGATACTAGAGATGGAGCAATATTTGGATCTCAATAATTTTCAAAACACACAAAAGGTACACATTACAACTTTATATTTAGAACAAAATACATTTGTATGGTATCGATGGCTTTTCTCTTGTAAAAAAATTGTCACTTGGTCAATTTTCACGGAGGAAATGATAGCACATTGTGAGGATACAAAGACCAATACCTTCTTTAGCCAATTGATAAATCTCAAACAAAAGGGTTCATGGTGGAGGACATTGGGGACTTCCAAAAATTGAATATAAGGGTAATTGATATTCCAGAGGAACACAAGATTGATGTCTTGATAGGGACTTTAAAGGATAACATCCAACATGAGGTTCGCCTTTGGGAACATGATTCATTGGAGAAGACATTCAGGTTGGGAAGAAAAATTGAATGTAAAATTATGGCGACATGGAAGCCTACCACTCACGTCTATAAAGATGGAAGTGTTTCTACTCCTAGACTTCCACAACCTACAAATTTGACACCACAACAATTGGAAGAAACAAGAGCAAAGGGGCTTTGCTATAGTTGTGATAGAAAATACACTAAAGGTCATATAGTGTGTTGAGAAGAAATGATTTTACATAGATTTTGAAGAGGAGGAAGAAAATGAAAAATAAACTTCCAAATACTAGGATATACACTAGGAACCAACCCTATAGAGATAATAAATGAGTCTGACCATATCATGTAATGCAATGGCAGGAATTACCACTCCTCAAACTTTCAAGATAGAAGGAAATATCAAGAAGAAAAAGGTAATATTTTTGATTGATTCGGGTAGAATCATAATTTTATTCATTGTAAGGTAGCCAAGGAATTGAATTGATTCCTATACCCATCACCAGAGTGTCAAGTGATGGTTGTGTTAGCCACCTAATGAATTTTTGGCAAGCAAACAGGTGGCTAAATATTTTTCTGAGCCTTCAAGAGATACATTTCCTATGAAAATCTCTCATCCTTGAAGCCTCTATGTGCCTTTAACCTTTGAAAAGATCCTCATTGTTGTTCCCACTGGCTAAGCCTCACTGCCTGTGAAAAATTGTGCTCGGAAAATTCCCTATTTTCCCTTGCACCTCTGCAAATTTCCTCATTATTAACCTTGTTTCCCATTTTTAAAATTTCCCCTTTTGACTCCCAAAATCCTTCCTAAGTCTTCCAAAACACCCATTTCATCCTTAGAACCAAGTGAAAATCCTTCATTTTATTTTAAATCCCTCTTTTACCTCTATCGAAAGCCTCCTTTTAGCCTTAAAACGTTGTCCCTAAGGCTAAAAAACCCATTTTTCTCTATAACAGGCTAGCCCCCTTCGGCCCAGCCCCAAAACCACTTCCCCACATGACCCCAACGCTAAGACCAAGTGCTAGCCCGTAAGGCATTTGTCACATTTGAGGATTGGAGCAGAATGATTTTTTCCTTTGTAAACAAAATCTCTCATGCGATAGTGTAATGGTTCTATTGGTCTTGGGAACGATCTCCGCCGTCAATCTTAACAGATCTGACGGTCCACGCAAGTCTCATCGCACTGTCGCTCGATCGCTAATCACAAATCATAAACGCTGCCACCCGCTTCACTCCGTGATTGCGATCCTCCGATTGTAATCTCCATCGTTGATTCCCATTCAAATCCGACGGTCATCGCAACCTCGCTCCAATCGCAATCGCAATTTTCAAACTATGCCGCCCGCTGCACTCCCCGATTGAGATTCGCGATTGTAATCTCCTCCGTCGATTTCTCGATAATCCAACGGTCATCGCAAGTCCCATTGCAACTGCATCTCCTTTTCGTCTCCCCGCCGATTTCACGCCCATCGTCGATTCACTTTCAATACGGCGGCCCTCACATCCCCGCTCCGATCGCAATCGAAAATTTCAAATGGATCCACCTTCCGTTCCTCCCAATTGCGATCCTCTGATGCGATCCCAGCCATTGATCTCACATAATATCCAACGGTCATGAGCCGATCGCACCATCGCTCATCATAGTTTTGACCCTCCCATCGCTCCCCTCCGATTAGATCGCAACCGTCGATCTCCTCCTGAGATTCGACGGTCTTGATTGAATCGCCCTCCACCCATGACCAGGTCCCACCATATCAACCCATTTCATATGTTTTCCGCGCATTTATATGTATTACGTTCAAAGGCCAAAACCTTGGGTTTTACATTAAAACATTATATCATTCCGCCCGGCATTAAGATTTTAATGTTTTACATTAAAGTTTTTTCATTTCGCCCAACTTCCACATGCATTTTCCCACTGTTTCACTGCATGTTTCCCACTGCTTTCCATTGCATCCATAGCATTCACTCTTGTTGCACTGCCATCTTCAAAGCATTCCACCGCAGCCACCTTTCCCCATGCATGGATTTCTTAACATACTTGTGTGTTTTGCAGGTGTACAAGCGGTGAGAACTGCCATTGCTCAGGGTCACTATTATAGTGGCGCAGAGCGCAGATAAAGTTTTTTCAGGGCCCGTGATTACAGTGAAGAGCATGGGAGGGTACTAGAGCATAATTTTCATTAAAAGTACAAAGTTCTGCGGCTCCTTTACGACACCATCAAAGCTCAGATTTCACTGACAGAGACAGTCACAAAGCGGCAAAGAGTATCAGTACAGAGTTAAGGAGTTCTAATGCACACTATTGAAGATGTTAAGCCTTAATTCAGTGTTTTAAAGGCAAAGTACTAGATTGAAGACCTCATGAATCACACAGAAGGCATAATGCGTAGAAAACAATATCATCAAGGTTTCACATCAACAGAAGTCTCCTCCCGAGAAAGGACACAGTAACATACTGTTTTAGTCTATATTGTGTCCATCAGAAGGTTTCCACCCTGACAACAGTCCTAATGCTACCAGAGCATTTGTTACATGGTATGGCAGACTTTGAAGTCATTTATATACCTTTTGTTTATTCACCAAGAGTACTACGAGTACTGCAACGAAATCACATCAAGAGCATACCTAGAGTAAACTGCAACCTGTCAAAGACTACTCTTTCATCCATAGAGTACTGAAGATTAATGCTCAGATATTAAAATAGAATGTGTTTTGACCCACTTCTTCTAATCTGTTTTTAATGCTTCATTTGGTATTTCATCTACCTCCCCTGCCTCTCTTTCAGCTATAAAACTCATGAAGAAACTCATTGTAAGGGTTTTTGATCGGATATCTGTGAACTGTAAGTCGTTTCTCTTGAGATTTAGTTCTCTGTGTAAAGTTGTAAGATAGGCTGAGGAAGATGTTTTCAAACTGAATATCAAGTTGTTGGCAATGTTGTACATGACTTGTGTTGCTCTTTAATATGACAAGCACATTTCTTTGGATCCCGATTTAAAGCAGCGGTGATGTTTTTCTTACTTTGTCTCTGTTTTCCTTTGTAATTCATCACTTTTCGTTTCTTAGTTATGCATCAGAAATATGGTTTAGGATATACCCTCGCATGGTACCCTAAGATTCTTCTCTCCCTACCTTTGATGTTTTCCGCCATATGTGCTATCTGAGCGTTGATTTAAGTTAATTTAACCAGTGTAGTGGTTATAATTTACTGCTAGCTGATGTATGAATTAATGAATCTGTTCTTAGATGTTCTTGTTAGGATTTAATTGAATAAATTGGGATACTGGGAGTTTAGAACACAGTCTCTGCCTCATTAGGATCCTTTTTGATTAATTGAGACTTTCTAAGATCCCTTAAGCTGGATGCCAAAGCATTGAGAGTTCAAAGTCTCTCTCTGATCTCAGGTCTTCACCTTCATGTTTGAATCTTTACTGTTCCCTTTGTCTGAATATTTTACCTTTAGGAGTTGGGTCACAGGTGTCTAATGGCATGTCCTATCCCTGGACCTGATTTCTAATTGGTCACCTTGGAGGTTTCCTTGCCTTTCACTTTCTTTCTCACCATTTCATATCACACTATCATCTTTAAGATCCAATGCTTTAGATGACTAGCCCAACTGAAAGCCTGCATATTGAATAGCAAGTAAACCCTTTCCTGACTCCATTGACCAATGGTCTTGCGTGTTCCATGAAATCATTTCTCCTTCACCTAGAATCCTCTTTATTCAAACTGGTCTCACAGTGAACCCTTCTTTCCTGTTTCCCAACAACTAAACAAACAAATTAAACAAATAAACAAACTCGTGCCTATAACTAGCCTAAAACCTAAAAACAAAGCTTCAAGGACATAAACATTTTATGGTTATAGAGAGATCCCTCTCTGGACCCAGGAGGGCTAGATCCTGAGGTCTGAAAGTGGTTCTGATGTTGTCTCATCTTTTAGTATTTCCAGATTTGCCAAAACATGGGAACCCCAACTGGTTGCAAATGGAGGAACTATAAATTTCTCTGGAAAATTCCAGAATATCAAGCTAACCATGGTGGAATATGTATTGAATAGTCCAATGCTTTACATTCCAATGGGAGGTGTTGATGTTGTACTAGGAGTACAATGGTTACAATCTTTGGGGATGGTAACTTTTAATTTTCAAGAACTTTTCTCAAATTTTTTTTGGGAAGGAAAGGAAGTTGAATTACGGGGTATCACAGGGAAGCTGGGAAAGATAATGTTATGAAACTAGATCCAAAAATAGAAGAAAAGAGAGATAAACACCATATAAATAAGCCACTTCGAAGGGGAAACCTCCTTTACATTACATAAATGAAAAATTCTTGGATGATAGAAATGATACGACCTCCATCTATATATAGGAGTCCATGGGGTCACAATATAATCCTAGCCAACCTAACAATAATAATCTAAGGGCACAATAAAAACAATATGGGGGCTACAGGGGTACAATAATAAAAATAAGTGAGCTACACTAATAACAATAAGGGAATAAACTGGTAATATAGGGATCTAACATTCCCCTCTCCTTCAAAGAAGTGTTGTCCTCAACACTTGTGCATCTCTAGGTGATTCCGTATAAAATTCTCATCCTCCCATGTAGAATCTTTAAAGGGTAAGTTCTTTCACTTAATGAGATACTCTGAAATTAATCGATTTCGTAGCTATCGAGTTCTTGTTTCCGTGACTGCTTCAGGTTCCAATATGATTTTTCCTTCCTCATCAAGTTTTGGAAATATTGTTTGAACTATATTTTTTTCACCTATAACCTTCTTTAAGCATGAAACATGGAAAACTGGATGCACTCACTAAGAAGTAGGAAGCTCCAATTTGTATGTCATCGTACCAATCTTTTGAAACACCTTGTAAGGACCATAGTACTTTGGCGATAATTTTTTATCCTTATTATATTTCTTGAGGGACATTTTTTTGTATGGTTGTAGTCATAAAAATACCCAGTCTCCTACATCAAAACTTATCTCGCTGCGATGTTGATCTGCCTATTGTTTCATTCAATTTTATGCCAAACTTAGGTTATTCTTTAAGGGTTGGAGAACTTATTGCTGATGCTCTATGTGATCTTCCACTGCTTAAACCTTAGAATTTTATCTTAAATATGATGTGATGGACAGTGGATGATATCCAAAAAGTGCCATAAATGGAGTCAGTTTTACTGCAGTATGGAAGGAAGTGTTATACCACCATTCAGTGATAGGTAACCACTTGACCCATTGTGTTTGTTTATCAGATACAAAGCAAGGAAGATATCCTTCCAAACATTTATTCGCTATCTCATTTCGACCATCGGATTGAGGATGATAAGATGAGCTATGATCTAGTTGAGTACCCAAAAAATAAAATAATGTTGTCCAAAAATTTACAGTAAAAATGGGATTTTTTTCGCTCACAATAATCTTTGGGTTTCCATGTAGCTTTTGAATTGTGTCCATAAATGTAGTAGAACCTGTACTTGTTTTAAATGGATGAGATAATGCACAAAAGTGTGCATACTTGGTAATTCTATCAACTACCACCATGATGACACTCTTTCCTTAGGACTTAGGTAAACTTGTGATAAAATCCATTGAAATCTCCTCCCAACATTGACTTGGAATGGATAAAGGATGTAGAAGATACGAGGTCTTAATTGTCTCAAATTTATTTTGCTGGCAAACCAAAAATTCTGCCACAAAATTTTGAATATAAGATTTAATGCAATCCCAAAAAAATTCTTTCTTTACCCTGTGGTAAGTTTTTAAAAATCCTGAGTGTCCTCCTAAAGAAGTGTGCAATTCCAACGGGATTTATCGCACCCAACTTTTGAATGAGTGTCCACACTTCTTCGTCCTTCTTCCATTCATCCCTTGCTTAGGTTATCTAATCTAGTTGGGTAATAGAAATGGCACAAATAAATGCTTCCACCTCTTCATTCTTTCTTGAGAGTGCATATGCAACAACATTTAGCTTCCCTTTTTTGTATATGATTTCAAAGTCATAATACAACATCTTTGTGACCCATTTTTTCTTCTCTTCTGAAGATACCCTTCGTTCCAACAATTTTTTAAGACTATCATGAAATTTTTTTACCTTGAAGCATCTTCCTGCTAGGTAAGGTCACCATTTCTTCAGTGCATGTAGTATTTCTAACATTTCCTTCTCATAAATAGCTTTCTGTAAATACTTTCCTTTTATTGGATGGCTTTCAAAAGCAATGGGTCTTCCTTCCTACATTAAAACTGCACCAATTCCATTTCCTGAGACATCACATTCCACATTAAAGGTTTTTGTGAAGTCTGGCATAGCTAAGACCGGTGCTAGGCACATTGCCTCTTTAAGATGTTCAAAGGCCTTAGTTGCTTCAGGAGTCCATGAAAATGCATCTTTCTTCAATAATGTTGTTAGAGGTGCTGCTATTCTCCCATAATTCTTAACAAACTTGCGATAATACCCTGTTAACCCAAGAAATCCTCACAACTGCTTTATGGTTGTGGGGACTTTCCATTCCTTAATGGCTTTAATTTTGTTAGGGTCTACCTTAACACTCTCATGAGATACAATATGACCCAGATATTCCACCTCTTGTACTCCAAAGAAACATTTGGATGTTTTCGCATATAATTGTTTCTCCTACAATAGTTTGAGCACCCCGTCAACATGTTGAACATGATCCTTGCAAGACCTGTTGTAGATTAGTATATCATCAAAAAATACTAGCACAAATTTTCTAAGGGTTTGAAAATGGAATTCATCAACCCTTGAAATGTAGAAGGTGCATTGGTAAGGCCAAAAGGCATGACCAAAAATTCATAATGACCCTCATAAGTTCGAAATGATGTTTTCAGAATCTCTTTAGTCTTCATTCTAATTTGATGATATCTTGAACGAAGATCCAACTTGGTAAAATAAAATCTCCATGCAATTCATCCAATAATTCATCAATCACAGGAATGAGAAATTTATTTTTAATAGTGAGCTTATTTAGCTCCCTATAATCTGGGTACATGCACCATGATCCATCCTTCTTGTGCACCAATACTACTAAAGCAAAGAAATAACTTTGACTAGGTTGAATTATACCAGCCTATAACATTTCTGCAATCATACGTTCAATTTCTCTATTTTGGAAATAAGGATATCTGTAAGGCTTGATGTTTGGAGGAACACTTCCTGGAATCAAATAAATAGCATGATCATGATCACGAATTGGTTGGAGTCCTTTGGGAGTTTCAAACACCTTGGAATGATTATCCAAGAATTTTTGGAGATATAGAGAAATATATGATTTTGATGTTGGAACTTATAGTGAGCATAATTGTGAAATTACGCCTCATTGTTATTTCTTTAGAATATTTGTCATGATGTTAGAGCTTATTATATTTCCCGTATTCCCCGCAATACCCCGTACTTCAACTTCCTTTCCTTCTAAAAAAAAATCAAGAAAAGTTCTTGAAAATTAAAAGCTATCGCCCCCAAAGATTGTAACCATTGTACACCTAGTACAACATCATCATCTCCCATTAGAATGGAAAGCATTGGACTATTCAATAAATATTCCCCCATGGTTAGCTTGATATTATGGCATTTTCCAGAGAAATTTATAGTTCATCCATTTTCAACCATCACTTGACATTCTAGTTATGGGTATAGGAAACAATTCAATTCCTTGGCTACCTTACAATGAATAAAATTATGGGTACTACCCGAATCAATCAACACTATTACCTTTTTCTTCTTGACATTTCCTTCTATCTTGAGAGTTTGAGGAGTGGTAATTCCTGCCAATGCATTACACGATATGGTCAGACTCATTTCTTCTTCTTATAGGGTTGGTTCCTGGTGTATATCCTCTTCAATTGAAGATTCTTGTTCATTTTCTTCCTCCTCTTCACAATCTATGTAAAATAATTTCTTCTTTGCACACTTATGCCCTTTAGTGTATTTGTTATCACAACTGTAGAAAATCCCTTTTGCTCTTTTTTCTTCCAATTGTTGTGGTGTCAACCTTGTAGTTTGTGGAAGCCTAGGATTAGAAACACTTCAATCTTTATAGATGTGAGTGGTAGGATTCCTTGTCGCCATAATTTTACATTCAATTTTTCTTTCCAACCTGAATGCCTTCTCCAATGAATTAGGTTCCCAAACATGAAACTTGTGTTGGATGTTATCCTTTAAAGTCCCTATGAAGACATCAATCCTTTGTTCCTTTGGAATATCAATTACCCTTATATTCAATTTTTGGAAGTCCTCAATGTGCTCCACCACTGAACCCTTTTTTTTCAGATTTATCAATTGGCTAAAAGGGGTGTTTCTCTTTGTATCTTCATAATGTGCTATAATTTCCTCTGTTAAACACACGCATGGTAAATAGGAAAGTAAACACACAAAGAGAAAGATAAGCATGAGTTATATTATTATTCACCCTATATGTACATTTATATTACATTGGTGTGACCCTTTGATTCCTATTCCAAGTGGTCTCTTGGACTCTATTTTTCCATTCACCGTCCACACCTACCTGTTGAGGATTAGCTGGTGTCCAACATTCCCCCCCTTAATCCGAAGGGGTATGTGTGAGTCCAAGTAGAGAGTTGCAATACAAATCTGCAAAGTATGCATCGCAAAACTTAGGCTGAATCAGCTCTCTGAAATGTTGGAATAAAGAGGTGGTTTAAGGATGACCACCAACACTGGAACGCTTAGTGCAGTTCCCGGAAATCTTCCAAATCTGGCAAGAAGCTTAGGGATTTTGCTAGAGGAAGTGTCCCTCATATTTGAAGAGGGAGCCCTTCAACCTAGAAGAAGGAACGTCTACAACCTGTGATGGTTTAAGGATGACCACCAACACTGGAATGCTTAATGCATTTCCCATAACTCTACCAAAGCTAGCAAGAAGCTGAAGTCTTCTGCTAGAGGAAGTGTCCCAAATTCTTTGAAGAGGAATAATATTAACCTTGCATGGATGGTTTAAGGTTGTCCACCAACCAAAGGAATTCTCATGGGCATCTGTGTCTCTGGATACAACTTTGAATCTGGGATGACAGGTTGTGGCTCAAAATCACTTGAACTGTTGTGTCTCTGGCTACAACTATAAATATGGAATGAGAGATTGTGGCTCAGGCTCGCTTGATGTGGCTTTGAAGCTTGTAGATGACCACCATTTTCCCCCATGTCAGGTTCAAGGTGAAATGATGGTGAAAACTCAATTGCAAGTTTTCTCAATATTTTAGAACAAGTTCCGACATGTGACTTAAACATCTTCTTGGCTGTTGATTCCCATTACCAAGAAGCGATCCATCCAAGATGAATCTTTGTTCTTGCAGGAGGCTTGTTTCTGAAGCATCTATGTGAAGAATGGGTGCGCCGACCATAGTGCTTGCATGGGTGAAGATCAAAACAGTGATCTTTCATATGGCCAACTCGATCACAGCGTTGGAATTTTTCAATTTTTTGTTGTTGTTGTGGAAGAGGAGAAGGATCTGGAACAGCTGAAGGTGAACTATCATGAAGAAATCTAGTGCTCTGAAATTGAATGGGCTTGGATTAGTCTGGAATATGAAAGGATAGTCCCTTGTTATATCCAAGACCAGTTCCATGCTTGTTTTGGACAAGCTCTTCCCAAGGTTTGATGATGGACTTGGGAAGTGAAGTGTGAGCTTCTGAATCTGAATACAAATCTTCTTTTGAACTTGGCACTGAATGTGAATCAATCACAACATTATTAACTTGCTGATTTTGGGAGTCTCTTTCAACGTTCTGAACAAAAACAGGTTCAGAATGATGACTCCATTGCTGTAATTCTTCTTGTTGGAATTGAGATTCAAGCTGCAAAAAATCTATCTTTTCATGTGCATCTTGTAGAAAGAACTTAATATTAGACAAGGTGTCCCTACTGATTTTAACTATGTCTCCACCCATAGATAAGATTAGAGTGCTTAATAACTCTAATAATCCATGAATTTTCTCCATGGTTCAAATAAATCAAGTCAGAAAATGAACCTTCTAGTTTTAATGAATACAAATAGTTCTGTTTTACAAACAATATTTGTAATATTCCCATTTTAGCACACAGCTAAATGGAATATTAAATTTTTTTTTTATCACCTAGCAGCTAAATAATTGGGTAAGGAAGCCCATGCTTATTAAAACATGAATAAAATCCCTCAAATTTGAAAAGGGATAATCATAAGAGCTATATTTCACACCCCTATGTGTGAATGAGGACATTTGCATGGAGACAAGGTCAAGTTTGACCAAGTCAATAGTGTTGGGAGAGGAGGTGGAGCACACTCTTATAGACAGTGCAGTATGAATGGGAAGAGGGTTATTTGGTGGAGGAAACCCTAATGAGTGGGACCCATGGAGAGAGGGCTTTCACTTGTTTAAAAGGAGGGAAAGGCAACCATTTTTATTCATGATGTGGATTATTTATTTCATTGTCTATTCAGACTTTGTGCATTCTCCTGTCGTTTAGAAAAGTTGTAGTGTTTCTTAGCACAAGGATTTCCTACTTAGGAATCCTTCTCCCTTCTTGAGAAGCCTCTTGAAGGAGTTGTACTGATTTTCCTCACATCCAGGCTTGAGGCCAAGCATCCTCCTTCAGCTATAGTGTTATTTCTAAAGCAGAATAATGTTGTGTTGGAGGGTGTTGCAGTGAGGGTTCACAACACCACTTCCATCACTTGTTTTTCAGAGGAGGAGTCTCTCTTTCCTTGGAGAGATCAGTTTGGAAGCTCTTGGAGCTGATTGCATATCTTGGCATTGGGCCAAATCATTTCATTTCCCCTATAATGCAGTTTTCCTCAGTGACTGCGTTATTTCTAGTGAGCATTTGCAATGGGGCTTTTGCAGATTATTTGGAGGGTGAGATATTCAGTGATAGGATCATCCTTTGACTTAAGAGATCCATTGGAGGAGGTATTTTCATCAGATGTAGCATATTCATCCTTCTCCACTCATTTCGAGTTCTTGAGTTGCAGCTGCTACCCTGCAACTCCGACATTTTTCAGTTTTGCATATTTCAGCCAATCCTTCTAGGATCGTCTTGAGGTAGTGATTGGGAGCATAGATATTCACTCCTAATGTTGTATGAGCCATCTATATGCAGATGCATGTTATTTTTCATTCCGCTGTAGCAGTGTATCTTCTATGACTGCACAGTCCATATTCATGAGCATTCTGCAATAGAGCAACATTCCATATTTTCACATGTATTCATGATAGGCTTGCTTGCTTGATCATTTGAGTTGTATTTTACAGGTTTGCTGCTGATTTACATAATAAAATGGCTCTATGGTTTCCATACATTTTGGTATGATGTTATTCACTGCTATTTCTAGTTTATGTTTATGTATAGTTGGATCTCCACATTTGGAATATCTTAAGATATTCCCAATAGTGTAGAATTTTCGTATTTTTGGATATTACAATATTTGGGCTTCCTTCCTATGGAAAATCTCAGCCACAAGTGTGTTGAAAAAATTGGGAGAGCTAGTATTTTCATCTGCTAGCAGCTAGGATTTTTTTTATTGAAATCTCGTTGGAGGCCAAATATATCAAGATTTCAATGAATGAGAAAAATGATACCAATCAACATATAAAATTCAGGGCATTCAAAATGCACATACTTCAAGGCTCCAACACAAAATTTAATTCAATTTGATATTCAACTAGTCTCCATCGTTAACAATGCACATATAGTCCAACAGTTACGAACCAGACAGTTCAATACCAATGCATGGCCATAATATTTTATTGGTGTCGATTCTACTTTCTTCAACAAAATGTCAATGCAGATATTAGTAGGTTACATTTTTTACTCAGTAAAATGAGGTCTGGACCACTAGTGTCAAAAACATCTTCACCACCATAAACACCAAATATTATGTAGGGAAGTGATTTACCATCCTCTATAAAATAATTCTATCATATAATTCGAACCATAGAGCAGTCCAACTCAAAAAAATAAATTGAGACATTTCTTTTGTTGAAAATCAACCTGAAAACCTGAATGAATGCCAAGAGAGGTGTGGTGCACATTCAACGCACCATTCCCATGATGCGTTCCCGCCATGGAGATAGGATAGTTTCAATGCATTTCCAAGATTTCTTCAACAACTTCATAATGTAATATCCCAAAATGGGAAAACTCGGCAATACATGCATGAAAAACACAATTTTCAGAAATATAAGAATAAAAATAAAAATTCAGCCCATGATTCCATTAGATCTTGCATTATTACACTTAGATCTAAGAGGAGATCAAAACTTTTTCCTAGTTAAACATGCCTCCCATGCTCCAAACAGCTCAAAAACACAAAAACCCCAAAAATTCTACAAACAGAAATTACTACAAAAAGAGACAACGTAATTTATTGAGGGTTATACTCAGAAAATGGAGAGACAAATCAGATCTGATTATTTATTATCAATAGAGCACAAAAACAAAGATCTAGTCTCTTTTACATAGATCCAAGATGACCCGACAAGGGTTTCTTGGCAGAAATGATATACATGGAATATCTGCTGCAGATCTATGGCTGAATCACACTGTATGGCTGAAGCACTGCATAAATATGGCTGATAATGCAAAGAAATGGTTGTAGCTTCTTTTTCTAGCTTTTTTGGAAGTAGGTTGATCCTCCTCCTAGGAAACTAGCTCTCAAAACAAGGGATTAAACCCATCCACTGCAATACCTTAAGAAATAATGCAGTTTCGGAAAGGGATTGGGATGTTACTAAAGGTGACTTCTTGGTCTAACACCAGATAGTGGAAAATATAGCACAATATGCTCTCCTCAGATTTCTTAAACAAGATCTCCAGGCAAGAGTGGGGAATTCCCGCATGAGAAAACCCTTGCACTAAACAATGTAGCAAACTTAGCTAAACAACCAAAGAATGCAAAGAATTATAAACAAACCACATAAAAAATATAATCTTCAATCATGCTCCATATGGTTGCCATCCTCTCCATTATATAGTTGATGAGATTCCTCACCAAGGGTCCCACCCAATTATGAGGTTGCTTCCATGCAAAGGCTCCTCCACCAAAATTATGTTGTCTACATTAGTCTTGTTCATCTATTTACAACTGTGTTTGATTTAGTCAATCTTGACTGGATCTTCATGCATTGTCTCTTTTCACATTCAAGGTGTCTTCATTTTGACTAGCTAGATTGATCTTCATTCACATTGAGCTTTCTTTATTTAGGATCCACTCCTCATATAATAATGTTGTTGACTTGGTCAAACTTGACTTTTTACACACATTTTAGACCATGTTCACACATGTGGATGCTTGATCTAGTTATTAACATGATCCCTTTTCACATTATGAGGGATTTTATTCCTACTTAAGCAACTTATGAGCCTCCTTGCCCATTTATTCATCTAACTAGATTTTAAAAGAAAAATTAATATTCTTATTAGCTGCATGCTAATTTAGGAAAATTACAGTCTTCCCCTCCAAAATGTTGCTTGCCCTCAAGCAACTGCAAGGGTGCTGCAAAATCTCCCCTCCTCCTCCTATGGCCTCCTCATCCAATAGTCTCCACCATTGCTTCAGACATTCTGCAATAATTCTATCTCCCAATGGTTCCTCCCAAGTGTGCAAGTTGGCTTTTGGTGAATAAATAAAATGGCTCTCATCATGAAAGAATAGAAGGTCTATGTGGAAACCTTCTTTCTTATCAATGGCCTCCTCAAGATAGAAGTGATGATAATCATGGGTAATTCCATCATCAATGAAGGACTCCCATCTCCATGCTATCATCCAAATGAAATGAATCACTTCCCAGCTCGGTAATTCATAGAAAATATCCTCCCAAATGCTTATCAGAGGTATTTCCCAAGTGCTCCAAACAATCATATGGCCTACCTCATAAATAAGCAAGTGATCTACTATGGTAGCCATATATTTTCCCATGCTGCCCTTGAAACATGTAGTGAAAAAAGTGTGGGGATTTTATTCCCCAAAGGATACATCCAACCAATGTGTCCCTCCTCCAAGCATGTTCCCAATAAAGATAAGAACATCTCCAGCGTATGGAATCATAATTTAAATCATGTTAGCTGCCATATGAAGTAAAGGAGAAGGATAATGGTCCCTCATATGCAACCAACACAGTTTTACTCCCAAATTCCATAGAATATGATATGACAAGTGTTTTTCCCAACACTTGTTTGCTGCCCCATCCTTCTTGCATGCTTGGAGAAGGTGTATAATGGTTGGTGCTAATGAATCACAACATGAAGAGTACATCATCTCTCCAACATCTTCTAAGGAATGGTCAATATCACCATTTTCCATGGCAGCATGTGGCCCATGAAGCCCATAAGAAAAAGTGCCCCCTCTTGGAAGAGATCCAATACACATAATTATCTATGCTATGACTGTTTATGTCTCAAGTATGCCCACTCTCAAATTAGGTCAAGCACTATATGAATGATTTTTCTGACCTGCTTGGCTTGGTCGATGGCCAAGCCAAGCAGGTCAGAAAAAAGAGAGGAAAAGAAATAACTATTTTGAACAAAATGGATATTTCCATTTTTGAATAAGAAATATTCCTGGCGATGATATATTACCGATCTCTTTGTTCCTTTTCAAAAAAAAAGGAAAGGAAAAAAAGGGGGGGGGGGTGGTAAAGTTATTCATTTCATAATAACCTGATATGGTATGGTTAGGAACAATCTGAACCAGTTTATTCCGCATACAATAAAGCTATAATGCCCACTATTCAACAACTTATTAGAAATGCAAGACAACCAATAGAGAATAGAAAAAAATCTCAGCCCTATACATGAGTGTTAAGAAGATACAACCATATAGTAGATACATTATGATGTTCAAAAATACAATTTTTACCATACACTTGATTCAAATCAGTGAGGTAGCTCATGGATGAGCTCCCTCTCACACCCAATGAATAAGGAGGTGGTAATGATAACTATTCCCAATAGCTATGTTCCTCCTCAACCAGAAAATGGCCTATGCACTTCGTCATATGAGAGTGCATCTCCTCCTCGAAGTTTCCCCACATGAAACCATGTAATATGGTATGGTATGTTATGATGAAGCTAGTGGGTTTAGAAAGCAGGATCTCATAGGCTGCATTAAGTAGTTTATACTTGAGCTTGGAATATTTAGTTAAGTAGATCTGATCATGGAAATAAATGACTCCATCAACTACTTTATACCCCCCATCCATCACTTCCCCATCGAGAACCTTACATGTGAAGAGGTCCTTGGAATATTCCATCAAACTTTGGGACTCCCAATAAGGATCTAGGCTCCCCAACAATGATAGTGCTATAGAAATCTGAAATGCAGCCCCTTCCATAACATGGCTCTCCTCTTTGACATGCTTGATGCCAAAGTCACATGTTGGAGTACTATCAAATTTCTTTTGCTGCCTCTCTTGCAGCTAATCTTTCTCAAGACAAGATTTAAGTAGATGGAAGTCAACCTCCCCTTGGAAAGTCCTTGTATTCCAAAACTTCCTTAATTTGGCCCATGCATGCAAGAGTGTTGATATCCTCTTGTCATGTTCAAAAATCTTCTTTGTATGTGAGAATATCATTGGCTACCCCAAATATATGGAGTGGCTATTTTACATCGTGCTCATGCCATCATAGATTTATGAATTTGCCTTTTCCAGTGCAAGTTGTTGTGTGGGAGATGGCAATGTCCATTTCAGAAAATTGCTTACCTCTTTTTTGAACTCATGAAAGATTATTTGTGTTGTGCTAGCTTCTCCCAAGGCTCCCTCCTTAGACAAATATGTAAATGTTGCCCATAGTTGATAGAACACTTTATTATTCTTCCAATCAGGGGGTCTCCCTGGTGGAATGCCTCCATGTAAAGAGACATCAAGATATAGAGCAGGATGTATATGTGTGTGGATTGATTTGTCCTTGCCTTCACTGCGCAAATCCTCCTGCCTCCTTTGTACATCAAACTTCTGAAATAGAGAGGGGTGTATGCTCCTCATCATATCATGCTTGTCCTCCCCTTTATCTCCTTCTATCTTCAATATCTCACCATTTGCTAATGATGGCACATGCTGCACATGGATTGTGCCATGATCTCCATATGTGAGATTATTTGGAAATCCTTGCAAGAGTGAAAGAGTTTCTCTCCTTGGAGTAAGTACTCCATCTTCCTCTTCATGAGGTCCTAGATGTGCTCTTGTCATGACTGCGTTGTTATCACCAGCCTTCTCTTCCTCCTCTTCAATAGTTGAAAATACCTCATCATCAATAATAGACCTTAGATCTTGGTCTTCTTTTGAAGGAGGAATCTCCATGTCTTCTTCTTGAAAAGAAAGTTCTTCATGCAATGGGAACTTTTCCCTTGGAAAGATATCATACAAGTTTCCATCCCCTTCAATGGTTTTCTAAAATAGAGCTGAGTTTATGGACCCTTCCAACCCATGCAAAAGTTTTGTTTGATTTGGTTTGATAAACTCCATAGAAGGTGTTTCATAATATTTTTCATCAAACCTTTCTATTATTCTTCTAATGAACTTTGCATAAGTAGATGTATTTTCATTCTTTAAGGAAAAATATTCAAACAACCACCAAGCATAAGCCTTACCCTCAAGATGCAACACTGATACTTTGATGGCTTCCTTTTCTGAAACTTGATGTTATTGCACATAGGTGTCTAGCTCCTTCACCTAAGCACTAGCTGGACATTTAGGTGATCCATCAAAAGTAGATAGAAATAATCTACCCACACCATGCTACTTGCTCCTTGTGCTTCTTTCCTCCTTGATCTTGCAAAACCTTGGAAGTTCAAGTGATCTTTGAAACCCTTAGATTGAGTTTCATACTCTTGCAAATAATCACTATGAGTTTCCTTTTTTGGCACATCTCCTTTCTTCTTCTTCTTTGTCATGAACAAGTGGCTGATAGAGCGTTGTAAATCTGATGATGTGGCTAAATGCTCACACCCATAAGATGAGGAATTAGAGCTTTCCTCATGTATAGATCTTGCAGATCTTGTTGAGGGGCTTCCATGTCTTTCCCTCCTCATTTCTTTGATGTCTTTGCTTATACCCTACAGAGTTTGAGAGAGAATTTTTGACAACCTCTTTCCTCCAGAAAATAATGGTTTTCTTTGATATCTCTTGTAGATCTTCTCCTTCCGATTAGTATGAATCTTAATTCCAAGCGTATGAAAAAATACCACTTTAGCTGTGCATAAAAAATAGCCCTAACAACAAATATGGCTGCCAATATCTTCAGATCTGCAATTAGGTGATCAGGATAAATGCTGCAAAAATATAGATCTATGCATTAGAAGACATTAAACAATAGAAAAAACAAGATTTACTCCATGCATCCAATAGAAAAGACAAGAATATGCTGAATGAATTTTGTATTAAGGGCACCTGGGAGGAAAACACAGGAGGGTGTTCTCAGTTCTCCTTAATGGGATGGGTTCTTGTAAGTCCTCAACACTTCAGATCTAAAATTCCTCTCTCTTGATGGTGTAGAAAACCTAGACAAAAATGATAGAAAAATATGACTATGATGGTGGATCAATAGTCAAACCAAAAGTATACATCTACAGTGATCTTAGGCAACAAAAGGTGATAAATGATTGGGAAAACCCTTCTATTTATAACAAAATATTGAGTTAGTCTAGATATTGGTGCATAATTAAAATATTATTAACCAAATCAAGATCCAACTTTTATGGAATATTTTATTATATTTGTTGGAGGGAAAAGGAATTTGACTTGGGTCAAATCCCTTTATTTGTAAATAATAAATAAATAAATGATTTATTTGTCATTTTAAGGATGTGGTTGAGTAATAATCAAATAAATAATGATTTATTTAATTATTTAAGGGTGATTTAGTCATATTTAACAAAGAATATTATTTAAATAAGGTTTCAATAATTATTCCTAGAAAATAATAAGATAAATAATGATTTATCTAATTAATTTCCTTGTTTTGGGTTAAATATAACCAGGAATATTAATTAAATTGTTGTTTAACTAATTATTCCTTGAGGAAAATCAAACAAATGTATATTTATTTAATATTTCCTCATGGGGTTTCCTGTTTAGACCATGAACAACTTAATAAAGGTGGTTTACTAAGTTATTTTCATAGTGAAAGCAATTTTACTTAGGGTAAAATTGGTCTTACATGGTGTACTTGGGTCCATCTAATGATCATAGGTTAGATGACCAAAAAATGGTGTAACAGATTTCCCCCCAGCGTGTGAGCGTTAGGAGCTAATCGTATGACCGAAGTACGTTGTAAGAACTCAATCACTAGACATTGAAGTGGAAGTCAAGGAGAGAGAAGTATAAGGTAGAACAAAGTGTTGAAAGAACTAGACCCTGAGGAGGCGAGACTTACAGGTGCGAAAAGTCTCTTTGATGAGTAAGTACCTATGCTATAGGTGGTGGGGGAGGCATACCTATGCCCACCGAGGCAAAGTACAAACAATAAGGCATCCAGTAAAATACAGAACTGGCCAATATAGTACATGCTGGCATAAACATGAGCCAGATAAACAACACGGTAATGAATCCCACATACATATTGTGCCTGAGATAACTTCCAAGACTTGTACAATAATATTTGAGTACATGAGATATAAATGCAACCCAGATGCCCCTGAAAATAGGAAAGGGCTCTGAAAATATGATTGATATATGCAAAAAAAAAGGTGCTGCAAGTGGCTGAGGCTGACATCATCAAATGTATGGAGCTGCATCAAAGGCTGTAATGAAGAGGTCATCCGAGTGTGTGGGGGGCTACCTATAGGGCCACCCCCTCATGAGGGCTGAGACATCTCACACACACCCGGGAATCACCGATATCAGCTGCTGCATCACTGAACCATCAAGCATACGGATCTCGATCATGTTGAAAGGATCTGGAGCAGAGAAACAATCAAGTAAAAGGGAAATAAGGAGTCCTTTTTCCTAATTCGAGGCACCGAACAATAGTGGAAGCTGGAACCAAGGTACACCGCCCTCTAGACCTACCTTTTTGAATGAATGAGTTGATGTTGACAGAAGGAGGTCCACCATAGGTGAGACAATAAGGTATCCTCACCTATGGCACAAGAGAAAATAGTAGAGCGACTGATAGACTGACACCAATGATGATGATGAAATGGGGGGTACTGAGTAGCGAACGGACGACTTCCCTTGTTAGAGCATAAGGGGCATGGATGACCTGGCAGTGACTAACACAATATCATGAGGGATAAGTGACAGTGGGACTGAAGGCCATAATGTGCGACACGAGAGAGGGACCAAGCAATGAAGGATGGAGGACTATAGCGGGATGCAAAGGGACTCAAGATAGACTCCATGAATGCAATGATGACTCAACTCGGATGCGCTAAACAAGGGTGACTCGATGGTGCTGCCACACAGAAAAGGTCCAATGGGGACCATAAAAACATGAGTACAAGATGGTAACTCATGACGAAAGTCGACACGAGCGTGGACGAGTATGGAGGAAAAGTGGTGCCCCCAGTATGAGTGTTGCAAGTGAAGAAACTCAATTTTGAGGAGGGGTGAAGTGACGCTTCTTGGAAAAGAAATGTGTCGTGGTGAAGTATCAAATCACTAAAAACTAACAAATACCCATTTTAGGGCTCGGTGAGAGATTTCCAACGGTACAAACAGTTTGGTAAACAAAGATATGGTTTGGCCACAGCAGGTGAAAGAAAAAATAGGGGTTTCTCTTTTTATAAGGCATTTTCTCTCAAAATTCACTCATTTGAATGTGGAGCTGTGGTGAATGCAGAGAGGAGAGAAGGCCCTAAATCTTGTGGCGATCATAGCAGACAAACTGACTGTTGGAATTGAGATCCATCAGTTGTAGGTAAGAGCCCTAATTCTACTCTTTCATTTCAGTGGATTTAAAGTTTAGTTTAGGTACCCAGAGCTCATGAACAGGCCAAGTCTCACATTTTCAGGTATGTTCTGTGACCTGGGTAGCAGGTAATGGGCAGAAAACTGTGACCTGTCCCAGGAAATGACTTGAAAAGTGTGACCTATCAAATAAAGGCGGTTTCAGTGTATTTTTTGTCTTAGGTCTGGGATTTTTATGACTGAGGGGCATAGGTTCCCCCAAGCATGTTGTGGTCATGCCAAAATGTATTTAGAAAGGGGGAATCTAAACACATTTTATGATGTGGTGTGCCATTTTTTTTCGTTATGGTTATGTAGTTTGAGAAAGGGAATGGAGGATTTTGAATCTTTTTTGGTACTGCATATATGAATCAAATGGACTTTAATTTTCCAGGTTGGCATACATGGTGTCACTATCTCAAAGAGAGGATTTGGAGATAATGAACTGATGCTCTCCTAGAAAACCCATAGGTTGGTCAACAACATTGTCTAAGAGACTGGGTTGCTGATGTAAGATGAAGGAATGATAAGGGGTATCATCCCTAGAGTGATATGAAGTGATATGGGACTCTAAAGGTTCTTATAAATGTGGAATAATAATGGCACTAAAGTCGACACGACCAGATACACTAGGAGAGTTGTGGATAATTTCTTCTCCTGGTCTCTCAAATATGGGTTCCCCCTTACCCAAACATTGGGTTTCAATGTAATGGCCACAAGGTGTATGTGGTTCGAACACATGGGTTCGATGTAAGGGGGGATAGATAAAGTCAAGGGTGGTGATTTCTTCCATAATGTCGTCATCATAAAGAAGATGGGGTGACTGGTGGAAGAAAGACCACCTGACGCGGCGAAGCTACCTGACTCATCATCATGAGAAGAGAGGTTCACATGCACATCGTCACAAAGGGTGACAAAAAAGTAAGCAGATAAAGGATCTACCGATGTTGAGCCCTGGGTGATTGCTGAAGGGAGGTCAGGTGAAACATCAGGGGAAGTCTCCAAGGGGACTTCCACTGAGGGTCTCATGGATGATGATAGGTAGAAAATGGTGGACGAAGGCTCCATCATCTCGACATCAGGAGGGGGAATGTCAATGGGAGTATTCGTGTCCTTTGTTTTTTCTGAAGAAAAACGCACAAATAAGGGAGAGGTGGACTCGTTATGCATGGTCTCGAATTGGAAAATTGTCACTAGAGAGGTGCGGAAGTCCTCGAGGCGGGGACAGAGGTGGGTATAATGGCCATGGAAATCACACAAAGCACAGGGGTGGTTTGTGTGAATAGTATTGGGATTCCTAGCTACATTCGAGGAAGGAACAGAGGTTTCCAGGACCATAGACTCAGGGAATGCGACATTAACCATGGGCTTGAGATGAGGCAACTTCGGACAAGTATGGGTGGCATGACCGACAACATCACACAAAGCACACTGGAGAGTGCAATTTGGAGGCTGAGGAGGGGTAGGGTTTGTCAGAGAAGCCTTGTCTTTGGTTTCCTCCTTGCGAGCTTTGACCTTCTTACCCGAAGCGGTCGCAATAGGAGGTGGCTCCTGTTGAGGTGGCTGAGGCACTGCAGCCGCGGGAGAATTCATGGGGACTAGTTGAACAGGGGTCAAAGCAAGATAAGGTTTGGGTTGACCAGGCAGGGTAGCGGCTAGAGGATCAAGGTAATAGACAAGAATCCCAAGGGTCAAGTTAGGAAGAGAGAGGGTGGTCATGACAGGTACCATGTACACTCTTGGGGGTGGAGCTAGGAATGGTATCTAACCAGAGGGGTAATGGCCAGGCAGGACATATACTAAATGGTTAAGGCCTAGAGGAACCATTCTAGGAGGTTAAAGAGGCTCATGGATACCAGTTGAAGGGCCAGGAGGAGGAGGTCTAGAAGGTTGAATCAAAGGGCTAGGAGTAGGTTGCGGAGGGTGAGGAGGCTGCTGACTAGTCGAGGTGGGCTGCTTGAGGGCAGCCTGAGACGATTGCATCATGCAAACATTCGATGAGCTAGGATCAGAGATAGGAGGAGGAAGACCAGGGAATGTACCAAGTAATGAGGAATATTTGTAGACTCCGGGTGAGACACTAGTAAAAGGGTCAATGGTTTTCTTATTGGCCATCGAAGAGATGATGGACTCAGGGGAGGTCTGAGTCTTTGGTTCATAATATGTCAACTAGTCAATGGTGACTATCTTTCCATTATGGGGAAATTATATCTTGCAGTGGACCATGGATGGGACAACAGACATCGCATAGGTGTAGCTATGACCCAATAGAATGTTGTAATCTAAGAGGGCCTCTATGACTTCTACGTCAATGCAAACATTCTTTCGCACAAGAGTAATAGGACAATTGTGGAATAAGCCAATGGGCTGGGAGGCGTGGCCATCCCACGATCGGAGAGTGATCGTGGAAGGAGTCAACTTAGGTGATCCAAGTTACTTCCAAACCAAAGTGGACATCACACAGGTGGATGCCCCCTCATCAATAATGTACCGAGAAATGTTGGCATTGTGGATTTTGACTGGGATTTGGAAGGCGACGGAAGCAGGGAGAGGAGGATGTTCTAACTGGTAAAATAAAATCAATCGATCGTCGGAAGGATCTACAGCGCCCATGGCAGATAATAGAGATTTTCATTGTGAAGGGCATGACTGGAGGAGTTCCAGCATTAAAATGGAAGCAGGAGATTGCGCCAAATCATCTACTATGCTATACGAATTGGAAGCTTTGCCAGAAGCAACATTTTGGCATAGTGGTCCTTTAGGGATCTTCGTATGAACCTATGCCTTAGGCCGAGGGATTTGCAAGGGACCATTAGGTGTCGAAAGAGGCTCTGTAGAGACTGAAGGAGGAGGCTCAGGGACAAACGTAGCGGTAGGCTTGTTGCACTGACGGGACTGAGTCTGAAGATTTATATCTATGGTTAGAGGTTGAGCAGAGTTCATCATGAGAACCTGGTAATCAGAGGTACCAGATGGAAGAGGTTGAGTGGCCACCTGTCCTTTAGGTGGTTGGGTAGCCACAAATCCCTACTGTGCATACACTTGCTCCTGAGGGAGCGGTGGCTTCTGTTGCGGGGGTTGAGAAGGCGAGGGAGGCAGAGGTGCTAATGCTGGAGGAGCTGGAGCACCAAGCTATGGATACAGATAATAAGGAGGTTGGGTAATAGTGTGTTAAACAAGAGAATGGGCATGCTGGATCTTGGATACATGCTACCAGGAGGGGGAAAAGTACAGGAGGTGCTGCTCCCCCCCCCCCCAGGAAAACCATAACCCATGGGAGGTTGAGCATATGGATTAGAGAGAGCTCCAAAAATACTGTTGGCAGCATGAGGTGCCCCCAGTGCATTGGCACCACTGGGTATGGGAAGATCAGGTAGAACAATATAGACATAACCCTACTAAGCGTAGATCAGGTCATATTTTAACGCCATTTGGAGGGCGGCTTATTCGGTTTGAGGAAAATACGATGCGACATCTTTCCCGATAGGAGGCAAGAGATATCTAAGGAACCAATCCATGTAGACAAGGTCTTTCGAAGGTATGGGATTGACATAGGCTCTTTCTTCTCTGCCATTCCTAGACATGATCAGATAGGCGGGTCACAGATGATTGATGGAAAGAAGTCAAAAGTTCGATACCAATGTCATAACGAAGGGGAAGCTGGAAGTAAGATAGAAAATCCCAAGTAAGAGTCGCAAAGGTGGTATGAGAGGAAGGGACCTAATCAACATACCACTTAGAAGCTTCACTTGTAAGTGTACGTTGGAACAACCGAAGATGGATAGAGTCATCGGTAATGGAGTTAGACAAACACCACATGTGGAAATATCAAACATGATTTGTAGGATCTTCTTCAGCAAGGCCTTCAAACTTTGGGATGTCAGAAGGGAGCTTTCTTGGCATAGCAGGCCAACTAGCGTCATGGTGTATAGGGTCTTTTATCAACTGGTTGAAATCGAGGAGGCTGAGGTCTGCCATGAAGGGGAGCAAGGGCGTAGCCAAGGTAGTGTCTTTTTTATTCCCACTAGTGGTATTCCTAGCATGAGGGCTGGGGTTACCACCAGCATTAGGTCTTGCACCAGACATGGTGAAGGTGATAGGGGGAGAGCCGAAGATGGAACGAGAAGGAGAACCCAAAGGACAAGAAGAAGAGTCGGAGTGCGGACTCGGTGGAGGAATAACTCGAATCATACGCAGAGGAGTAAGTATTCCTACCAGAAACTGAGGATGAAGGCCAAGAAGTCTCTGGGGTAAATGCCTTGGTGGCGCAATGATGACGACACAAACATGGAACAAAGGAAAAAGAGACTGACAAGGGCAGGGAGGTGCAGGATCAACTGATTACAATGTCAAAACAAGGGCGGAGAGGTGCGGGATCAATTGATTTCAATGTTTTAGAGTCTTTTCTTGGAGGTGTTAACCAAGCCCTTTTTCACTTAGGGTGTGTGTGTGAAGTGTGTAAATTTTAATTTTTAAACCCAAACGTTTTTAGAGAAAAATAAAAAGTGTGATGTATAGCTGTAAATAAACCTGCAAATGAAAATATATAAGCCTGCAAAAACAGAAAATAAACAACTAATAATGCAAGAATCTAAACCCAAGGAGGCGGGCCTCTCAACAACTAGTCTATAGGTGAGTAAAAAAACTAATAAAAACACACTAAAACAACCAATAGATCTAAGGTCAGGAGGGATAGGGATCTAAAGGAAAAAATCTGCGGGAAAGTGGTGCAGAAACAACAACAAATCAGAGCAAAAATTGCTGTAAAAAGAGGTGGCGAAAGGCTATTTCTAGGAGGGAAGCAGAGTGAACCCTAGAGGAAAACCCAAAAAAGGATAAATGAGGTGATTTGGATGGATAAAAAGTCGATCTGAAGTGGATCTAAAGGTGACGTATCAGATCTGAAAAATGGCTGAAGACTCTGAAATTTTAGACAACCTGCAACAGCAAAAACTCTTCCACAAGAAGTAGAGGGTACTGAAGCCCTAGGGGGATAGGTTCCCACTTAGTTGAGAAAAACAGAACAGGTATAGGTCCAAAACAGGCGGAGATGGAGATCAAGAAACCCTGAACATAGGCTCAGACAAACCCAAAAAAAATTTAGAAAAATTCCACAAAAAGTCCAGGTCCCAGTTTTTGACCTGTTTTCAGTAGAGGTCGCAGTTTTTGGGCTAAAAGGTACGTCCTGAGGGTCCAGGTCGTAGTTTTTGGGCGAAAAAGTGCGACCTGCACTTCTGGAACTCTCGGTGGCAGATTTAAAAAAAAAATGTCATCTTAGCTGCGGCTGATGTTTGTCACCTGTGCAATGGGTCCGAAAACACGAGGAAGTTAGAATTTTTATTGTTTTAGGGTTTTATAGGTTAAAAAAAACATCAAGAATAGAAAAGACAAAGGGCTGAAGAGAAATCCTAGGGTTTGAAGCAGTTGGATATGCAAGCCTAATCAGAAAAATGACAGAGGTCATAATCGTAAACCCGTGTGGAGTCTCTAGTTGCTAGTATGAATCTTAATTCCAAGCGTACGAAAAAAGACCACTTTAGCTGTGCATAACAAATAGGGAAAATTTTAAGGATGTAAATTTATCCTAAAGTTTAGAAAGCTTGGCGAATCTTACGAGTCCCTAATATGCAGATTCTAAAAAGTTTGGTGACATTTTTTTATAGATATCCAAATTTCTAATGAATTTATATTTTCTTTAGAAAATTTTGCTAATTTTTAGGATAATATAATTTTTTACTATAAAATTTGGGCGAATCACTTTTAGAAAAAATAGAAATTGGAAAATCTTTTTTTTGGAAAAACCATGGAAAATTAGTCCACCTACGAATATTAGCCCCTAAAATTTTCCATGATAAAAAACAGCCCTAACAGCAAAGATGGCTGCCAATATCTTCAGATCTGTAGTTAGGTGATCAAGATAAATGCTACATTAAACATTAGAAAAAACAAGATTTACTCCATGCATCCAATAGACAAGACAAGAATATGTTGAATGAATTTTGTATTAAGGGCACGTGGGAGGAAAACACATGAGGGTGTTCCCAGTTCTCCTCAATGGGATGGGTTCTTGTAAGTCCTCAGTACTTCAGATCTAAAATTCCTCTCTCTTGATGGTGTAGAAGACCCAGATAAAAATGATAGCAAAATATGACTATGATGGTGGATCAATAGTCAGACCAAAATTATAGATCCAGAGTGATCTTAGGCAACAAAAGCTGATAAATGAATGGGAAAACCCTTCTATTTATAACAAAATATTGAGTTAGTCTAGATATTGGTGCATAATTAAAATATTATTAACCAAATCGAGATCCAACTTTTATGGAATATTTTATTATATTTGTTGAAGGGAAAAGGAATTTGACTTGGGTCAAATCCCTTTATTTGTAAACAATAAATAAATAAATGATTTATTTATCATTTTAAGAATATGGTTGACTAATAATGAAATAAATAATGATTTATTTAATTATTTAAGGGTGATTTAGTCATATTTAACAAAGAATATTATTTAAAGGTTTAAATAATTATTCCTAGAAAATAATAAGATAAATAATGATTTATCTAATTAATTTCCTTGTTTTGGGTTAAATATAACCAGGAATATTAATTAAACTATTGTTTAGCTAATTATTCCTTGAGGAAAATCAAACAAATGTATATTTATTTAATATTTCATCATGGGGTTTCCTGTTTAGACCATGAACAACTTAATAAAGGTGGTTTACTAAGTTATTTTCACAGCGAAAGCAATTTTACTTAGTGTAAAATTGGTCTTACATGGTGTACTTGGGTCCATCTAATGATCATAGGTTAGATGACCAAAAAATGGTGTAACACTGCCCATGAGAAGACTCCATATTGGTTGAAGAACACAGGCTGAGCCAAGATTAGGGCTCTGATACCATTGTAATGTCCCAAAATGGGAAAACTCAGAAATACATGCATGAAAAACGCATTTTTCAGAAATATAGGCATAAAAAGAAAAATTCAGCCCATAAGTCCATTATATCTGACATTATTACACTTAGATCTAAGAGGAGATAAAAAACAAATAACTTTTTCCTAGTTAAATAGGCCTCCCATGCTTCAAACATCTCAAAAACACTGAAACCCCAAGACTGCTACAAACAGAAATTACTGTAGAAAGATAAAACGTATTTTATTGAGGGTTATACTCAGAAAATGGAGAGACAAGTCAGATCTAATGATTTATTAATAAATAGAGCACAAAAACAGAGATCTAGTCTCTTTTAGATAGATCCAAGATGATCCGGCAAGGGTTTTTTGGCAGAAATGATATAAATGGAATATCTATTGCAGATGTATGGCTGAATCATGCTGTATGGATGAAGCACTACATAAATATGGCTGGTCATGCAAATAAATGGTTGTAGCTCCTTTTTCTAGCTTTTCCGGAGGAAGGTTGATCCTCCTCCTCGGAAACTAGCTCTCCAAACAAGGGATTAAACCCCTCCACTGCAATACCTTAAGAAATAACGCATTTTCTAAAAGGGATTGCACTGTTGCTGAAGGTGACTACTTGGCCTAACACCAGATAGTGGAAAATATAGCATAATATGCTCTCCTCAGATTTCTTAAACAAGATCTCCAAGCAAGAGTGGGGAATTCCCACATGAGAAAACCCTTGCACTAAACAATGCAGGAAACTTAGCTAAACAACCAAAGAATGCAAAGAAGTATTAAAAAACCACATACAAAATATAATCTTCAATCATGCTCCATATGGTTGCCATCCCCTCCATTATGTAGTTGATGAGCTTCCTCAGCAAGGGTCCCACCCAATTATGAGGTTGCTTCATGCAAAGGCTCCTCCACCAATATTACGTTGTTTACATTATTCTTGCTCATCTATTTACAACATTTTTTGATTTAGTCAATCTTGACTGGATCAATCTTGATTGGATCTTCTTGCGTTGTCTCTTTTCACACTTAAGGTGTCTTCATTTTCACTAGCTAGATTGATCTTCATTCACATTGAGTTGTCTTTGTTTAGGATCCACTCCTCATATAATAATGTTGACTTGGTCAAACTTGACTTTTTCCACACATTTTAGACCATGTTCACACATGTGGATGCTTGATCTGGTTATTAACATGATCTGTTTTCACATTATGAGGGATTTTATTCCTACTTAAGCAACTTATGAGCCTCCTTGCCCATTTATTCATCTAACTAGATTTTAAAAGAAAAATTAATATTCCTATTAGCTGAATGTAATTTAGGAATATTGCACATAATAATCAAGAAATCCAGTGTTCTAACTATTGTATGGGTTTCTTACTGGCTTCAACGCATAGAATCATAGTTCAACGCTCATACCAGGAATTACACATGGAAATAATGTTACAACTAATTGAAACAATATTTTAACATGATTTTAATTAACACACAGTCTTCCTGAATGATCCTAGACCAATGTACATGCAACATTCAATATTGTCGGCTCGACTCCTCCTATAGAAATAGAGCAATCTATTTCAACTTTCCCCTTCATGGATTCTTGAATCCTTTGACTTCGGCATAAAGGGAGAGGGTGCCTATCAAGCTATGGGAGAACTCCTTGTTGATTCTGGATGTGTCGATGATGAACTAGAGGCTTGCTTGGTTTGTGGCAAACTATCTAAAAGGAGTGCTGGTGAAATGCAATAGTGTGGAGTGTTGGTGCTGTGGGAGCAGTGGAAGTTCTTAAGCGCATATGAGCGATAGTTGCCGGTGTTGTATCGCCAGTGGATGACTATGTACACTACGTGGATGGGAGGCTCGATGATTGTGTACACCGCGTAGATAGGAGGCTCGATGCAGAAGTGGAAGTATGACGATGGAGGGAGACCGGTGGTGTAGGGGTCGAGCTGTAGTGGGAAGGTCAGGTCAAGGAAGTGAAGGGTCGATGGGAGGGCCAGTGGTGAGCACCAAGAAATGAGGGCCAAGGGGAATATGAGCCGAGGGAAGCATGACCGAGTGGGAGGCTGTATGTTTAGCGGGAGTGGGAGGCCAAGCAGAAAGTCCAAGTAGCAAGACGTTGAGAGGCAAGAGGTTGAGCGTATGGAAGCAAGACGTTGAGCACCAAGGCCGCACAATGTTATCATGTGAGGACCTGTGGATATGGGAAGCTGAGGACCTGTGTGTGGGAGGTGAAGGCCCAAGCAGCAATGGAGAGAGTCAAAGAGATATCGGTAGTGTTATGGAGACTATGAGAGCGTAGTAATGGAAACTGTGAGGCAGCAGTCACCGAGAGATTAACCAGGAGGAGGTAGGTCATAAAACAGTAACTCCATATGTGTTTACACTAAATGAGAGGCAGCGCATACTAGTATCTTATATTGTAGAAGCATTAGAGCATTACCTTGGAATACAGGGATAGTGGAAATATTTTGTACAATCACAGGGACAGGTCTGAATGGCAGAGGAGCGGAAAGTTTGATAGAAGGGCCTAGAAAAGCCCTTAGGTGGAGTGGATATGGCTGACAGATGAAATATACAAATGGCTGTCAGAATATTCTGAAATTTCCTAGGCCTGGCCTAAGCTCTGATACCATGTTAAACACACGCATGGTAAATAGGAAAGTAAACACACAAAGATAAAGATAAGCGTGAGTTATATTATTATTCACCATAGATGTACATTTATATTACATTATTGTGACCCTTGGATTCTCATTCCAAGTGGTTTCTTGGACTCCATTTTTCCATTCGCCTTCCACACCTATCCGTTGAGGATTAGGTGTACAATATCCTCCATAAAAATGGTTTCCAAACTTGCAAGCACCCAGTGCCTTCACTTCTCCTTGACCACGTTCACACACTAGATCGGCTACCGAACCTGGGAAGCGTCAGTTCCTTCTCTTCTCTTCTCTTCTAAAGAGAAAAGGGAATCTGGAGACTATACCGCCTCCTCCCTCAATATCAGCAATAAGGGTATCTGGAGACTAAACTGCCTCTACCCTCAATATTAGCAAAAAGGGTGTCCAATGATCTAGGTGGATATTGGTGGCCACCTGCCAATTCCACTTGTGGCCCCACCATTGTTTATTTCAGTTTTTCATTTTCCTTAATTATAGCACAATTTACTATTTTTAGCAGTTTTTCAGGTCCAAAACTTTTGGAGTCATTTTGAGGCCCTAAATGATGTTTTTTGGGCATACAAACTGTCATTGGATGCCCAAAAAACATCGTTTAGGGCCTCAAAATAGCTCCGAAAGTTCAGGACCCAAAAAAATGCTAAAAATAGTAAACTATGCTATAAATAAGGAAACTAAAAAACTAAAATAAATAATGGTGGGGCCCCAAGTGGAATAGGCGGGTGGCCACTAATATCCACTTGGATCATTCCTCCCCCCTTAGGAAGCAATGGTCCCCATTTCGTTGAGTTCTCCATGAGATAAGGAAACTTCTTTTGAACTTGGTCCATGGTGAACCACTTGCCTTGGTGTAGGAGTTTTCTAACTTTGACAACCCGATACATTTGGATCTTCAGTTGGTGAGTGTCCTTGATTTGCATGTCCATGATATAATCTGTGGTGGCCTGTTCCATGCAGTCTGGGTTTAACTCTATTGATGTGAGTTGTTCTGCAATGTCAGAGGTGTCTAGTAGAGGTGGGAAATAGGGTCAAAGGTGGTCCACATTGAATATTGGGTGCAGACCAAGGAATGGTGGAATACTGAGCTTGAAGGCATTGTTCCCTACAACCTTGGTGATGGTGTACTACCCATATCGGAGCAGGCGAAGCTTGAGGTGGAGTCCAGTGAGGCGCTCCTTCTACAAATGTAGCCACACTTTGTCACCCACCTGGAAGTGGTGTGGCACCCGATGTTGATCATGTTGTTGCTTGTACTTAGCATTGGCTCTGTCCAATGTGTCATGAAATTGTTGGCTGATATGTTGAATGTGCTCAATGATTTTTTTCACTTTTTCAACTGTAGACTGGACATGAGCCAAATCGGCCTAAGTTTTCAAATGGCATGGCTACATTAATGGGACATAGTGGCTGGAACCGCAGGCCCACCTGAAAGGGGTTGTGGCCGATTGAGATGTGGAGAGCCCAGTTATAATTGTGTTATAAATAGGGAAGGATCTCATCCCATGTGTGTGGATGCTTTGAATTTTACATGCGCAGAATGTGTACAATAATCATGTTAACGACCTTTGTCTAGCCATCAGTTTGAGGATGGAAAGTTGTGGACTTGGTGAGCTTGGTGTCCAGCATTGACCAGAGGCTGGACCAAAATTTGTTGAGGAACTTGCTGTCCCAATCTGAGATGATAGACTGTGGGATTCCAAAATGCACCCAAACTCGTTCAAAGAAGAGTTTAGCAGTGACTTCTGCTGTGATATTCTTCTTGCAGGCCGACATAATGGCCATATTTGATAATTTGTCGACGACCATGAAACACAGTCGTTTCCATGCTTAGTAGAATTCATTCCCGACATGTAATCCATGGAGATGGACTACCAAGGTCGACTAGGGGTAGGTAGTGGAGTATAGACACCTTGCTTCTTGATGGTCGGTTTAGCAATGGAGAAAGAAGTGTAGGATCTGATGTACTTCCCAACATCCCGTCAAAGGTTCAACCAATAGAAATACTTCTGTAGTACTGCTAGTGTTTTCTCGACCCCAAAATGCCCAAAAACTCAACTGTAGTGTGTTAGTCATTAGTATTTTTCACCTGTTGTTGATGACTAAATTCCTAGCTGAGTTTTCTAGAAGCTGATCTCCATATGTCAATTTGTCATCTAGAAAACCCCCATAAATTTGTTTGCCTTCTTACCTTTTCAGTTCACCCATGACGAGATGAAACCCTATTAATAAATCCTACCTAACCTCAGCCATACTAGTCTGCCCATCAGCTCTAAAAGAACAATCCGAATCTGTTCAAAAAGTCTCCCCTAAGTTAGGAAGTGGCGCTTTAAGGCATTTTTCCCTTGGAAAACTATCCAAGAGCCAAAAACCTCCATCTGCTATAGACCAATCATAACAGACCTTCCTACTCTGCTAATGAAGTTGGTTACAAAACTAGGTCGCGCCACTAATACACCCTTAAGTCTCAGCAACACATAGACTATAAGTCAAGCTGGTTTTAGGTGTTTTTACAATGTTTTATGGATCTTTCAAGGAGAGAAACATACCAGCATCTCAGAAGACAATTTTTGGCTCCACATGAGAAGACAACTACTTCTTAATGTGATCTTGAGCCTGGGATGCAGTTACAAAGCAAAGAGTTTTTCATCAACCTCGTGCGACCTCATTCAAAGCCTGAAAGGACAGTAAAAGGAAAAACAACACTATCAAGAAGCTGTTCATATGACATGACTAAGAACCTCCTTCATTTATAAGCAGAGGGTTTGAAGACCAAAGTGCCTCCTTCATTCATAAGCAGAGGGTTTTTGAAAGCGCCTCCTTCATTCATAAGCAGAGCGCCAAAGCAGGGACCGATTTCAGGTTTTGACTGACCAAGAGACAAAAGGTAAGAACAACAAAAGATATTGAAAGCTTCTGAAAAGGGAAAATCATGTAAAAGTTACAAAAACTCACCTCCTTAACAAACTCTGCTGTTGGTTAAAAGACAGGTCATGACACAGGCCAATGATGTTGATTATATTTCAAAATTTATGTCATGAATTTTCACAGCTCTGGAGTAGCATTCAAAGCCAATAAGGCACCTCACTGTTACATTCCAAGTGAAAATAGAGTTGTAAGAGGAATCCCCTTTCAGTGGACAGAGGATGGGAAAGCATGACTAAATACAACTGAATTTTTGCACCCACTGTCAGAAGAAGAACTCAAAGGACACCTAACAGTCAAATCATTTTCACAGTAGGGCATCATTTCCTCCAAAGCATCAAGGGAAAACTATGTCAGTTTGGGTTTTCAAAAGTGTAAAGCTACTTCTTCCAAAGTTTCAAAGAGACCTCATATGACTCAAGTGACAGTGGATATTCCATACAAAGATAATAGGTGGAAAATGTTTTTTTTTGAAATTGCAGTTAAGTTTTATTCCCCAGTAAAAGGAAGTTGCAGTCAAAAAGCACATTTATAAATCTTTCATATGGCTCAGAGCAGGATTTTCTTCGCCAGTGCAGATATCAGAAAAGAAAAACAACTGTCCATTTCTAAATGAGAAGCAGGGAAGTTTTAAAAATTCTTGAAAATTTTTTCTCTATTGCAAGAGTCCACTATCCTTTTGTTTGAGGAAAAACGGGTCTTAGGCTTATGTTTTCAAAAAGTGAAATTCATATTTGATGTTAACACACCAAAAAGGGTTTTGAATTTTTGTTTCAAAGATGAAGGTTAGGGGACCGTTACCTTTAACTTTTCTACATTTCAAAATGGTGAGCAAAACTCATCTTCTTGTCTACAAAAGCCTGGGAGAAAGAAGTTATGATCGAAAAAACATAGTTTTTTTGGAGGCTTAAGTTTGCGCGAGCGCGCTGTGCGCGGCACGCGGGCGCATTTGTGCAAGGTTTTACAAAGAGATGCATGGTGTACGGCACGCTTTGTAAGCGGCGCGCGGCGCGCCTATGGGCGTTGGTCCTGTCGGCCTGATAGTGACCCGACACCTCTCAAAACACGTGGTTCCTTTCCTATCAAAAGTGCCGCGCAGGTTCAAGTGATCCAAATGCCCTCAAACAGATTTGGAAACCGCTCAAACATGTCTACAAGGTTTGCCATCCAATTTTAAAGGTTTTCTATGTGCCTATTTTCTCCTCTCATCTTGCTAAGTTAGGTTGAAGAGATGAAACTCCCATGATAAAAAACCACGGCTTTGAGTTGTTTAAAGAGAATATGTTTCAAAATTCGGGAAGCTGAGGCTGTGGATGTTATTACTAGAAGTGAAACAATAAGAATGATGGGATCCTGTTGATGTCCAAAAAGCCCAGAAGCTGCCCTTAAAGCAATGATGAAAGGTAGAGGCACTGTTTAAAAGAAGAAAAACCGAGTTTGAAAAATGAAAACAGTGGGCCTAATTTCAGAAAATAGTGATTATTATTAAGTGTTTTCTCATTTCAAAATGTTTTCCTTAGTGTGGTAAAAGGCAAAAACAGTGTTTCTCTTTTTTTCCATAAGGAAGAATTAGTGTATAAAGCTGTAACTCACCATTTGGAGGTATTGTCAAACTTTGTATGAAGAACAGTGAACACAAGGGCAGTGTTTTGGTTAAGAGGAGTTTTGTTGTTTAAACTGCTACAGGTCTTTTGTGACCACATCAGAAACACCTAGTGCCATGTGACCTTACACTAACACAGTGACTCTTTGACTATGTGTATATTTTGATCACTGTGTGCATGTTATTAAAATTATTGTTGAGTGGCATACAAAGAGAAAGGGCAGTGTTTTGAAAGGGAGCACAGTGAGGCAGGGCAGCAAGGTGAAGGAGAACACATTGATGATATGCAGCACAATGATGAAAGGCAGTGCCATGAAGAAACTCAAAACAGTGATAGATGATGAGGGAAAGCAAATACAAAACATGGATCATGAAAATCATTCTCCAAAGCATGTGTTAGCTGCCTCTCCTAGGCAAGGGACCATGACTTCTTCACCAAAGCTAGAATGCCAAGCAAACAAAGAAGAAGACTGAGATAGGCTCAAAACTGCACAAAGAAAGCGCCTGGTGAGAAAAAAGGAGAAAGACACCTCTAGGCTTGGAATTTTGGCCCGAGCTTCTAGAAATGTTTCTAAAAAGCCTTGAGGGACTCGCTCACCAAAATTGAGCAAATTTTGACACAATCTTGTTTTTTGACATTTTTTGGGTTTTTGGCTAAAACTCATGGGCTTCGACATTTCTGTTTGGGAGATCGTCATGGGATGAGAATGGTATCATTGGATGCCATAATTTCAGGGGCACATACTCAGCGATTTTCAGAACATTTGAAGATCATTTTCTTCCCGAAAATGGCGAAAAACACTCGCTTTTTCAACATTCTGCCCCGTTTATCGGCAAGATTTAAATTCTGGTTTTTTACACACAGGTTCAGTTTTGGAGGACTTCGAGGCATCAGATTGAGAAAATTTCAGTTTTTATGGAAAGTAGACACTCAGAGCTTTCCAACGAGCTATCATGAGCCTCATTTCAACATCGGGAAGGCTGCCCAATGTTGCCGGAAAGTCAGGGGAACTTTTGCTGATATAAATTTTGAATATTTTTGTAATTTTTGAACCTTTAAAAATTTCTTTTTCCAAATGTGCGTTTAGCTATTTTTGCGCATGAAAAATGATGCAAAGTAAATTATTTTTCCTTTTTTAGCATTTTCTAGATATTTTATGAGATATTTTGTGCCTTGGGCTTTGAAAAGCCTCAAGGACAAGTTTAGATATTTTGATTAGGCCAATGGGAGAGCAAGTTGAACCATGAGGTTTTCCTCACTTGAGCCTATATATTCCAAAGGCTTTCATTGTAAAACAAGGCTAAACTTGAGAAGAGAAGCAATATATGGTCATATAAGCTTTGGAAGAAATACTTGTCTTATGCTTTTGGATTGCCTCTTGGATGCTCTTGGATGAATGAAGAAGGATTGTTGTTGGATTCCATGACTTGGTAGAATGGTATAGTGTCTCTTGCTTTGTTTTTTTCTTCTAGTTTTCATTCATGAATACATGTTTCTTGCTTGCTATAGATCAGTAGAGAAAAAATTTGAGATATGCCCTTGGAGGCACCTCAAATTTCCTGTTTCTTCATAGCTTTCATGTTTTCCTCTTCCTTAGTTACATTAAAGAATTCTTAACTACTCTTTAATAACTTGAGGATATTGTTGCTTGTTTCATTCATAGTTCTATGCATGCTAAGTATGATTTACGGTACGCCCTGCTTACCTATGGCTAGTTATAGTTCCATCCATGAAATTTCTCTTTGACTGATTAGATTATCATTTTGTTGAACCAAGGAGGCCTAGTTCCGATCTAGCCCTTTGCCTAAAACTATGCAAATCTTGTTGTTCAAAGTGCCCAATAACTTGAAGTACTGTGTTTAGGTGTTCCGGCATAGTAAGTTAAGTTGTTTGTCTTTCTTAAGTGTTTTCCCCAAAGTCTGATAGCCATTTCCCAAAGTTAGAGGGTCATATACTTCTATGCATGGCTTGAATGTTTATTTCTATGTATTGATTAGCTTGTAGTTACATTTTGCATGATTAATGGTTTTCCCTACCATGTTTATGTCTGCTATTAAACTAGTTATGCTTGAAACTATTTGTTGTTCACAAACTTGATGTCCATTTACTCCATTTTTCCCAAAGATCCTTTCTACCTTGAATCAAATCGGCCCTTCAACAGCCTTGTATCACCGTCTTATAGCTTTCTTGACCTTTTCGACCCCATAGCCCAGTTGATCTGACATCTTTTTACCTATCTCGTATCTTTGATCAGTTTCATCCCTCACAACTTAAAAAATCAAAACCAAAAAACTTACTTCATAACTAGCCCAAAATCAGAACACAATAAACAAACACACAAATATCCCTTACACATATAGAGAGAGCCCTCTCTGAGTCCAGGAAGGCTAGGTCCTTGGGCTCCAAAGCTTGGTTTGATGTTACACTGTCATTTGGCTTGCCAATCAGCCAAATCACAGGACCCTAACATAATGGCGATCACGGTGGGACTCTGAGTAATAAACAAACTTAGTTTCCCTAATCTTTAGAGGCCTTAAGAATACTATCTGATTGACTTATCCCACCGCTCACTAACATAATGGCGATCACGGTGGGACCTTCTGAGTTAGTGACAATCTAAGTACTCCTTAGTAACTCTCGAAGTCTCATTCAAACTTAGAAAAATTAAGTGTTGTCCGAAGAGTAGAAAATAGCTCCTTCACCATCTTAGCAAAATGATGAGTCAGTTATAGGAAACTCTTCCAAACCTCAGGACTACATAAAACTCAGAAAACCCCAAAAAAGCTCCCTTAGATTGGTTTTTGACAGTATTGGTGGTGGACCATACACATATACCTCAAAACAACTAAAAATCCACCTGGCGACTCCACTAGCCTCCAGTAGGCCTTACTATTTTACCGAACTCTAGGTTACTATCCGATCGACCTATCCCATCGCTCACTAACATAGCGGGAGATGGTGGGACACTGAGTACATGACAGTCTAGCAAACTCTTATAGACTCTTTAGTCCTTTAAATACTTAAACAAGAAACCAGTCCATAAGATCATTTAGAGTAAACTCTTTTTGTTATCACCACCCTAGAAAAGTGATGAAACGAGTTTACAATACTTTAGATAAACCATAGGCTGCACATAAAACTCAGAAAAACCCCAAAATATTCCCAGATTGGCTTTTCCTTAGTTACTGGTGGTGGACCATAGCTAAATCTTTACAAAAAGAACCAAGTTGCACCTGGCGACTCCACTAGCCTCCAGTAGGCCTATTACTCCACTAGTCCTTATAAAAATCTTCTGGGAATGCATTAAGCAAACCCAATCATGATGATGGCGGACAACTCAGTTCAAATACTCCACCTGGCGACTCCACAACCTTCATTAGACCAAAAGACTCCACTGGTAGATAAATTTATTCTGGTTGAAAAGGCATAGTGATCCTTTCTGATTAACAAAGATGGATCCAAGGATACAAAGGAAATATGCTCCGATGAGCATAGAACATATCCCTAGATTCCCACATAAAATGCCTACAGATGTAAGTTGGATAGGAGGCCTACCTCTCTTTCGAAATGAAAATATTGACGACCCATTTTTACACCTCATCAAGTTTCATATACATGTATGGAAGTTAAAGGTTGAATGGCATGAGGACTGCCTCATGAAAATGTTCATGGGTACATTGGAAGAAGAGGCAAGAGAATGGTATGAAAACCTAGAACCTCGCACCTTGTTTTCTTTGAAGGATTTCCACAAAGTATTTTGTAAACACTATATAGGGCATTGTCCATCTCTATCATTGGCTGAAAATTGTTGTGATCACTCTGAAAACCTCATACAACACCTTGTAAGCATTGAAGAACTCTTTGGAAATTGGCATCCTGAGGAGTTTTTAGAGGAGGTCCATAATTTTCTTACACAAGCTAACAATCAAGATGACCAAGAAGAGTTGATCCTAGATGAAACCCATCAAAAAATAAGAGAGGATCCACAAGAACTCTTTGAAAAGGTTAAAACAGATAACAATCCATCTACCCTTCCCTGTAAAATACAAGAGGACATTCAGCCACAAGATCAACTTCCACAAAAAATGGAAAGAAATTGTTGCCCACTTCAAAGAAAACAGAAAATACCTTCTTCTTTAACTGAAGAAGAAATAGATCAAATTATAAACATGCAGACAACCTCTGAAACTTCATATAACCAAAACTTCTCTGATCTTTCTCCTGTTAATCTTGCATGTCATAATTCAGAAAATAGATTTGTAAATCAAGTTGAAGAAAAGAAATCTGATAGTCCAATGTACATGGATGGTGACATTATTTATGTTAATGATTCTCCAATGTTTGATCAATATGTTGGTGATTATGATTTCCAAACAGAAGCTAACTTTGCGGAAGACTCAGTTTTTGATTTTCGAGAGGAAGCTCAGTTTCATAAACTTGAGAAAAGTGAGCAGCCAATACAGGTCATCTATGACACTGATGAGGAGAGCCTTGAGAATTTAGAAGTAAGTGAAGAGTCTCGGACTCTTTGCTCTACTTCACTGCAGTCCATCAGAGATAACATTCACATAATTGGAAATCAGCAGTTGTTCAGCTTTGATGATGAGGTTGAGGAGGATGATGAAATTCTTGAGCATGTTGTAAATGAGAAGCATTTTCCTGAAATGGTTGAGGAAATCATTTTAGACATGGAATCTTCCTTTACTCCAGATTTGCAGCCACCAAGTTCTATTGAGTTACAAATTGCAGATGAAGAAATAGAGGTTAATAAGCACATGGGAGTTGTCACACTATCCTTTCAAGATAATTTACTGTCAAAGTGTATCCCTGCCCATCAACCTGATGACCTTCACACATTTTTCAGCCCGCCCTATCAAAACACATCAGCTTGGAAAGAAAACTACACTACAATATATGATGAGTCTGACAGTTCAAGTGATCATGACCAAGGGGAAGAGTTGCTTTACCAGGGAAGTCCCAAATATAGCCAAGTGGAAGAAAGAGTAGTCCTGAATGAAGCCTACATATCAAATCCTTTATATCAGGTATTATTCCAAGATTCATTTGTTGTTTTCCTTAAGAAATCTGAAGGAGTAGTGGGTTCTATCATAAACAAGTTGATACCAAGAATGAGAAAGAACTTAAACACTACTGTCCAAAAACAAACCAAGTGGGAGTGGCCTTTTCATTACTTCAGCATCATGAAAGAACTAAACCAAGATCAACCATGCAATCATCTACTTGACTGGCTATATTGGAAAGAAGAGTTCACCAAATAAATGTATGTTGTGTATAGTTTAGACTAGGGTAGATATATAGCTGTGAAAAATAAGCTCAGCCTTGTAAGCATCTTTTTAGTTTTAGTTTGTTTGAAGAAAAAGTGAAAAAGAAGAAAATACAAAAACAGTAAAAAGTAGGAAAAGAGGGAAGTTTCTAAAAAAGCAATGGTAAAGCCCCGTACCCAAAAATAGTCATGCTGAAAGCGAGCAAGTCTAAATGCCGCTACTAGTACTCAAATGTCTTGTTCAGTTATCTAGCCTAATCATAGCTGAACATGTTTAAATTTAATTGCTGATAAGTTAGTGAGTGAAAAATATGGTCAACATTGTGTAAGCTTGACTTATCAAAGAGAGTAGATTAGGAAAAGATACTGGTTCCACACGCCCAAAACAGAACCAAAGAGGAAAGCAGGGATGAAAAACAAATTATACATCTTAGCCCTGTTTTTCCTATTTTCCATTTATGCAGAATAATATTTGTGTGCAACTTGTCTTTTATGCCGCAAATGCATGACAAATCAGACTGTATAATCCTGATTTGGTCATCTTTTAAATTTCGTGTTTTAGATTAGAGAAAAAAATCCTATCAAACTGATTAATCTTGACAGTTGATCTAGCGCAGGTAGAGTAATGAAGGAGTTCATCAGTTTAATCTGAACTCCCAATAGATATAACTATAGAATTAGATAGGTTCATTTTGCAAAAAGAAAAATATGTATTGTTAAAGGGATTCTAGTTCAAATGCGCCAAAAAAAAGAAAAAAATGTTAGGAAAAATAGTGGGGTGGGTAGAAATATCATGGATGCTAATCATGCTGTCACTTTTCAGAAGTAGCACCAAAGTAGGGTGAAATTTTGCGCCAATGGGTAAGGCACTGGTATTCATAAGCTAAAGATCTGAAATTCTGGACAGCTCCTGAAAAGGAGCTGCCCTCCCCAAATGGAGCCACTGTTAGTCATCAGTATTCTGCACCTGTTGTTGATGACTAAATTCCTAGCTAAATTTTCTAGAAGCTGATCTCCATATGTCAATTTGTCATCTAGAAAACCCCCATAAAATTTTTTTCCTTCTTACCTTTTCAGTTCACCCATGACGAGATGAAACCCCATTAATAAATCCTACCTAACCTCGGCCATACTAGTCTGCCCATCAGCTCTAAAAGAACAATCCGAATCAGTTCAAAAAGTCTCCCCTAAGTTAGGAAGTGGCACTTTAAGGCATTTCTCCCTTGGCAAACTATCCAAGAGCCAAAAACCTCCATTTGCTATAGACCAGTCATAACAGAACTTCCTACTCTGCTAATGAAGTTGGTTACAGCCCTAGGTCGCGCCACTAATACACCCTTAAGTCTCAGCAACACATAGACTATAAGTCAAGCTAATTTTAGGTGTTTTTACAGTGTTTGATGGATCTTTCAAGGACAGAAACATACCAGCATCTTAGAAGACAATTTTTGGCTCCACATGAGAAGACAGCTACTTCTCAATGTGATCTTGAGCCTAGGATGCAGTTACAAAGCAAAGAGTTTTTCATCAAGCTCGTGCGACCTCATTCAAAGCCTGAAAGGACAGTAAAAGGAAAAACAACACTGTCAAGAAGCTTTTGATATGACATGACTAAGAACATCTTTCATTTATAAGCAGAGGGTTTGAAGATGAAAGCGCCTCCTTCATTCATAAGCAGAGGGTTTTTGAAAACGCCTCCTTCATTCATAAGTAGAGGGCCAAAGCAGGGACTGATTTCAGGTTTTGACTGACCAAGAGACAAAAGGTAAGAACAACAGAAGATATTGAAAGCTTCTAAAAAGGAAAAATCATGTCAAAGTTACAAAAACTCACCTCCTTAACAAACTCTGCTGTTGGTTAAAAGACAAGTCATGACACAGGCCAATGATGTTGATTATATTTCAAAAGTTATGGCATGAATTTTCACAGCTCTGGAGCAGCATTCAAAGCCAATAAGGCACCTCACTATTACATTCCAAGTGAAAAGAGAGTTGTAAGAGGAATCCCCTTTCAGTGGACAGAGGATGGGAAAGCATGACTAAATACAACTGAATTTTTGCACCCACTGTCAGAAGAAGATCTCAAAGGACACCTAACAGTCAAATCATTTTCACAGTAGGGCATCATTTCCTCCAAAGCATCAAGGGAAAACTGTGTCAGTTTGGGTTTTCAAAAGGGTAAAGCTACTTCTTCCAAAGTTTCAAAGAGACCTCATATGACTCAAGTGACAGTGGATATGCCATACAAAGATAATAGGTGGAAAAGGTTTTTTTTTGAAATTGCAGTTAAGTTTTCTTCCCCAATAAAAGGCAGTTGCAGTCAAATAACACATTTATAAATCTTTCATATGGCTTAGAGCAGGATTTTCTTCGCCAGTGTAGATATCAGAAAAGAAAAACAACTATCAATTTCTAAATGAGAAGCAGGGAAGTTTTAAAAATTCTTGAAAAAATTTGCTCTATTGCAAAAAGGAGGTCACTATCCTTTTGTTTGAGGAAAAAGGGGTCTTAGCTATGTTTTCAAAAGAGTAGGAAATTCACATTTTGATGTTAACACACCAAAAGGGTTTTGACATTTTTTTAAAAAGACGAAGGTTAGGGGACCGTTACCTTTAACTTTTATGCATTTCAAAACAGTGAACAAACTCCTCTTGCTGTCTACAAAACCGGAGAAAGAAGTTATGATCGAAAAAACACAGTTTTTTTGGGGCTTAAGGTTGCGCGGCGCACCTGTAGCAGCGTGAGGCGCGTTTGTGCGAGGTTTTTTACAAAAGAATGCATGGTGGCGCGGCGCGCGTGTAGCGGTGCATGGCGCACCTATGGGCGTTGATCCTGTCGGCCCGACAGTGACCCGACACCTCTCAAAACGCACGACGTCTTTCCTATCAAAAGTGTTGCGCAGGTTCAAGTGATCCAAACACCCTAAAACAAATTTGGAAATCGTTCAAACGTGTCTACAAGGTTTGCCAAACAATTTTAAAGGTTTTCTGTGTGCCTATTGCTCCTGTCAAGACTGCTAAGTTAGGTTGAAGAGATGAAACTCATGATAAAAAATCACAGCTTTGAGTTGTTTAAAGAGAGATATGTTTTTTGAAATTCGAGACTGGCTGTGGATGTTATTACTAGAAGTGAAACAATAAGAATGATGGGATCCTGTTGATGTTCAAAAATCCCGGAATCTGCCCTCAAAGCAATGATGAAAGGTAGAGGCACTGTTTAAAAGTAGAAAAACCAAGTTTGAAAAATGAAAACAGTGGGCCTAATTTCAGATAACAGTGATTATTTTTAAGTGTTTTCTCATTTCAAAATGTTTTCCTTAGTGTGGTAAAAGGAAAAAAAAGTGTTTCTATTTTGTTCCATAAGGCAGAATTAGTGTATAAATATGTAATTCACCATTTGGAAGTATTGTCAAACTTTGTATGAAGAACAGTGCATACAAGGGCAGTGTTTTGGTTAAGAGGAGGTTTGTTGTTTAAACTGCTACAGGTCTTTTGTGCCCACATTAGAAACACCTAGTGCCATGTGACCTTACACTAACACAATGACTCTTTGATTGTTTTTATATTTTGATGACTGTGTGCATGTTATTAAAATTATTGTTGAGTGGCATACAAAGAGAAAGGGCAGTGTTTTGAAAAGGAGCACAGTGAGGCAGGGAAGCAAGGTGAAGAAGAACACATTGATGATATGCAACACAATGATGAAGAGCAGCGCCATGAAGAAATTCAAAGTAGTGATAGATGATGAGGGCAAGAAAATACAAACATGGATCATGAAGGGCATTCTCCAAAACATGTGCTAGCTGCCTCTCCGAGGCAAGGGGCCATGACTTCTTCACCAAAGCTAGAATGCCAAGCAACAAAGAAGAAGACCAAGAAAGGCTCAAAACTACCCAAAGAGAGCGCTCAGTGAGAAAAAAGAAGAAAGGCACCTCTAGGCTTGGAATTTTTTCCCAAGCTTCTAGACATGTTTCTAAAAAGCCTTGAGGGACTCGCTCACCAAAATTGAGCGAATTTTGACACGATCTTGTTTTTTGACATTTTTGGGTTTTTGGCCAAAACTCATGGGCTTTGCCATTTCAGTTTGGGGGATCTTCATAGGATGACAATGATATCATTGGATGCCATATTTTTAGGGGCACATACTCAGTGATTTTCAGAACATTTGAAGATCATTTGCTTCCCCAAAATGGCAAAAAACACTCACTTTTTCAACATTCTTCCCCATTTATCAGCAAGGTTTAAATTCTGGTTTTTTACACATAGTCCTATTTTTGGAGGACTTTTAGGCATTATATTGGGAAAATTTCAGTTTCTCCAGAAATTAGACACTCAGAGCTTTCCAACGAGCTATCATGAGCCTCGTTTCGACATCTGGAAGGCTGCCAAATGTTGCCGGCAAGTCAGGGGACCTTTTGCTGATGTAAATTTTGAATTTTGTAATTTTTGAACCTTTAAAAACTGATATTTCCTCATGTGCGTTTAGCAATTTTTGCACATGAAAAGTTATGAAAAGTCAATTTAATTCCCTTTTTTATCATTTTTTAGATATTTTATGAGATATTTTGTGCCTTGGGCTTTGCAAAGCCTCAAGGACAAGTTTAGATATTTTGATTAGGCCAATAGGATAGCAAGTTGAACCATGAGGTTTTCCTCACTTGAGCCTATATATTCCAAAGGCTTTCATTGTAAAACAAGGCTGAACTTGAGAAGAGAAGCAATATATGGTCATATAAGCTTTGGAAGAAATACTTGTCTTATGCTTTTTGATTGCCTCTTGGATGCTCTTGGATGAATGAAGAAGGATTGTTGTTGGATTCCATGACTTGGTAGAATGGTATAGTGTCTCTTGCTTTGTTGTTGTCTTCTAGTTTTCATTCATGAATACATGTTTCTTGCTTGCTATAGATCAGTAGAGAAAAAATTTGAGATATGCCCTTGGAGGCACCTCAAACTTCCTGTTTCTTCATAGCTTTCATGTTTTCCTCTTCCTTAGTTACATTAAAGAATTCTTAACTGCTCTTTAATAACTTGAGGATATTGTTGCTTGTTTCATTCATAGTTCTATGCATGCTAAGTATGATTTATGGTACGCCCTGCTTACCTATGGCTAGTTATAGTTCCATCCATGAAATTTCTCTTTGACTGATTAGATTATCATTTTGTTTGAACCAAGGAGGCCTAGTTTCGATCTAGCCCTTTGCCTAAAACTATGCAAATCTCGTTGTTCAAAGTGCCCAATAACTTGAAGTACTGTGTTTAGGCGTTCCGACATAGTAAGTTAAGTTGTTTGTCTGTCTTAAGTGTTTTCCCCAAAGTCTGATAGCCATTTCCCAAAGTTAGAGGGTCATATACTTCTATGCATGGCTTGAATGTTTATTTCTATGTATTGATTAGCTTGTAGTTACATTTTGCATGATTAATGGTTTGCCCTACCATGTTTATGTTATCTATTGAACTAGTTATGCTTGAAACTCTTTTTTGTTCACAAACTTGATGTCCATTTACTCCATTTTGCCCAAAGATCCTTTCTACCTTGAATCAAATCGGCCCTTCAACAGCCTTGTATCACCGTCTTATAGCTTTCTTGACCTTTTCGAACCCATAGCCCGGTTGATCTGACATCCTTTTACCTATCTTATATCTTTGATCAGTTTCATCCCTCACAACCTAAAAAATCAAAACAAAAAAAAACGTACTTCATAACTAGCCTAAAATTAGAACACAATAAACAAACACACGGATATCCCTTACACATATAGAGAGAGCCCTCTCTGAGTCCATGAAGGCTAGGTCCTTGGGCTCCAAAGCTTGGTTTGATGTTACACTGTCATTTGGCTTGACAATCAGCCTAATCACGAGACCATAACATAGTGTGCTTCCCTAATCATCTTGGCACGCAGGCATGAAGGAACACAAAGGTGTCCCAGGTGACATAGCAGTGCATCTTGAAGGTGAAAATTTGGAACTTGCGTACCCTCCAAGAGTGTCTTGTATGTGTGTCTGAATTCTGGATAGCTCTTGTAGAGAAGTAGCCAATCAGAAGTCTCGTGCCCACAAGAGTTGAGAACGGTAGTTAGCGCCATGATCGGTGGTTGGCTATGGCAGTCTGCAACATTATTGGTGATGCCCTTCTTATACTTGATGTTCAAATGAAATTGTTGCAGATATGTGGACCACTTATGATGGTGATCATTCTGCAACTTCCCTTATGTCTGTATGAACTGCAGGGGTCAGTGTTATGTATGGATGACCGTTTCCTTCCACAAAATATAATTCTTCCATTGGCGGCATGCCTATACAATGGAATACATTTCTTTGTCATAAGTGGGATACTTGCGGACTGTGTCAGAAAATGTCTCACTGTGATATGCCACTGGCTTCCCCTCTTGAGTAAGAACTACTCCAATAGCATAGTCAGAGGCATTTGTATCGATCTCAAATGGTTGTTTCAAGTTTGGTAATGTGAGCACTGGGGCAGAGCAGAGGTGATTTTTCAATTCTATGAACACCTTCTGTTGAGATTCTGACCAAAAGAATTTTTCTTTCACTCCTCCCTTGGTGACTTGACTCAAGGGCCAAGTGATATGAGAGAATCCCAACATGAACATGTGGTTGAAATTAGCAAGACCTAGAAAGATACAAAGTTCTGTTAAGAGTGGTTGGGGCCGGCCAATCCTAAATTACTTGGATCTTGGTTGGATACACATGCACAGCCTTTCATCAATAATGTATCCCAGATACTGAACCTGGGTCATGCCAAAAGTGCACTTCTCCAAATTGGCACACAACTTGTGTTTCCGTAGTGTTTGGAGGACATGTTGGATGTGGTGGAGGTGCTCTTCCCAAGTCTGGCTGAGATTAGGATGTCATCCAAGTACACTACTACAAATGAGTTGGTGAATGGCCGCAAGATGTCGTCCATCAACCTCATGAAGGTTGCAGGAGAATTTTTCAACCCAAAAGGCATGACCAGCCATTCGAAAAGGCCCTCCTTGGATTTGAAGGTAGATTCCACACATCATAGGGTTTGATTGGTACCTGGTGATACCCGAACTTCAAGTCAATCTTGATGAAATATTTTTCCCCTTTGATTTGATCCATAAGGTCATCAATCCATGGAATTGGGTACCTATTCCAAACAATGATCTTGTTCAGCGACTGATAGTCAATACAGAGTCTCCAAGTCCCATCCTTCTTCTACACCAACATGATCGGGCTCCCACAGCATGATGAACTCGACTGGATGTGACAGTTCTACAGCAGCTACTGAATATAATTCTTGATTTCATCGTTCTATAGAATAGAGTGCCGATAGATCGGTCCATTGGAAAGCAGTGCACTTGGGGTCAGATCGACGGGGTGCTTGACCTGACAGTGGATAGGCACCACTGTGGGTGACGTGAACGTGTCCTCGTACTCCTCCATGACCTTGTCCATTTATTGTTGTCGTGTGTAGGAGCCCTGTCTGGAGGTCGTGGCCATAGTCTTATTCTTGCCCTCGAGGGTGAATCATCAGGAAAACCAATTTCTCGATTTTGGAAATGAGCTTACTGCATTTTTTTGCAGTAACCAAAGAGATAGCCCAAGGCGGTGGTACCTCTAGTATCCTATAAAATCTATTTCTCAAAGTAACAATAACAGCACGAGGTCAAGACTCATACACATCATGTCGCTTCCACAAGTATGGTTGGCCTAATAATACATCACAAACATCAAGAGGACCAATGTCACATAATACCTCATCTATGAAGGGCTTGATGTTGTAGTGAAGGTGGCACTGTTGGCTGACGTAGAGATCTTGTCCTTGGTGAAGCCACTTGATGGTGTATGGTTGTGGGTGTGTCGTGGTCAGCAAGCCCAAATGCTTCACGACCTCTACTGGAATGAGGTTCTTTTGGCTCCCACTATCGACAATGAATTGCAGTTGGGAACCCTTTACCCACATCTCAGAGTGGAAGAGATGATCCTCCTCCTCTGGATCTTCTGGTTCCTCCTTTTGGATCTTTGTAGTGGCAACGATGGCATTAGGCTCTGCTTCAATAATCTGCTTCCCTTTGTCATTCCCCTTGTCGGGTTCTTATTCAAAGTCGGGGCATGCATGTGATTCAGAAGCCCTCATCTTGGCCACCAGTTATTGCTTGGCCCGACACTCACTTGTGTTGTGAGTGGAGCTCTTATGGAACTCACACCACTTTCCCATGTCCTTCTTCAGCTTTGTGGTGTTGTTCTTTACTTGCGGCTTTGGTAGGTTATCTTGGGCTGCCATGCCTTGGCTTTGTCCTTTGTTCTGTGGTTTGGGGGCACCTTTCCCTTGGTTGTGATTCACAGATCCAAATTCTCGCTTCTTCTATTTCAATTTATGCTCAATCTTTGCAGCATACCGGTATGTCGTATCAAGCGAGGCGTCGAGGAACTCCATTTCCTCTTGAATTTATCTATGCAGAAAACTATTGTACTTAAGCACAAAATGTTTCTCCAAATATTTGATACCCAACTTTGTGCACATGGTATGGAAAAAATTCGTCAGCTCATGCACATATTGATCCCTTTCATGTCGTAGTGTAGTCCATTGTATGTACTTGTCCTCAAATCTCCCCATGGGATAATATTGTTCCTTGATGGCATCTCAAAAATAATTACAAGTGGGTACAACCAAGAACAGAGAGGGTTAACCCTCATCCTTTTTCTCATAGTAGGTTTCCCACCAATCCTTGACATGGGGGGTATATTTGAGGAGTGAAAAATAATCTTCTCCTTATTGGAAAAGTCATGAACTGGGAAATATCCTTCTAATAGATTCGACCATATATCTACGACGTATGCATATATTTGGCCTTCAGATATGGGAATTTCAAATTTTACTTGTACCTTGAAAGGATTTGCGCCTCCAGAGTGGTTGTTGGATGCAGATGCACCACCAGTGGGTAGTCATTAAAGGATTTGGGAAAATTTATTGGCATCATCGCATTCCTTTGTTTTTCAAGGGCCTCCTTGAGAAATAGTTTGATAGGATTTCCTGATCCCTCATATTTGTTTTTTTCCCCAATGGGCGGTCGTTGGGGTTTGTGAGGCTGATCTTTCAAAGGTTCAACCAGATCAAGCCCTAACTCCTTATACCCCAGCCTCGTTGGGGACATGCAAAGAAGGATTGAGAAAGAGCAGACCACTCTGATACCACTGATCTGGATTTATAAATAAATGCAAAATAATACACATATAGCAATAAATATAAAAATGCAACAGAAATAACACTTCATTTCATTAATATCAAAGAATTGAAATTTGTTTACAAACAGAATGGAAATAAACTAGCTAGGGCATTGGTATCTTATCTCTGAGAAAAAATGTGGTGACTACAAGCCTTTGAACTCCCTATTACAATGAGGCATGAAGGCCTATATATTATTTAAAAACAATGGAAAACCCCAAACATCAAAAAACCTAACCCTAGGAGATGAAACACCATAATATGGGCCCCGTCAGGGTAAATTGGTACATCAAATTCCATATGTTGTAAATTTGGCATATTATCTCTGTTTGATGCACATGATACATCATTAGAAAGATATATCTGAGTACTACAACTGCTGACAGTGAATATCAAGTTTGGAACTACAAGTCAGAGGCTTGTAGTCACCACATCACTTCTAAGAGATAAGCTACCATCACCCTAACTAGTTTATTTCCATTTTGTCTGTAAAAAAATTTCAGTTCTTTGATATTAATGAAATGAAGTGTTATTTCCACTGTATTTTTATATTTATGGTTGTATTTTTATTCTGTTTCATTCCTGCATAAATCTAAATATCCATAGACTAAACCACCTTTAACCTCAATATAAAAAACAAGGGTGTCCAGAGAATAAACCACCTCTACCCTCAATATCAGCAACAAGGGTGTCCATAGACTAAACTACCTCTACCCTCAATATCAGCAACAAGGGTGTCCAAATTCTAAACCACCTCTACCCTCAATATCAACAACTCAAGATTGGTCTCTTCTCAGTATGTTTGGGGCTCTAGGGCTACTATCTCAACCCAAAACCTCCAGGGATCTTGAGAAACAATCTCTTCACAATGTGTACACATACACACAATGTACAACACAACACATACACCTACACCTAGTGTATAGCACAATACGCTCCCCTATACCCAATGTACAACACAACATATATACATACACAAAGTACAACACAACGAATACACACGTCACGATACAACAACTACATAATAAACATGACACAGTACGACATGCACACAACACAACATGTACACCATATACAAAACAATATTACTACACATATAGAGACCACACCATCTCTGTTAGGTAACCTTCCCTCTAGTATCTTTCCACACATTATGCTGTGCATCTACAACCCAAGCTTGGGTTTGCGGCTCTTTCCACCATCCATGCTTGTCCCAGCATGTCGCAAATCACACTTCTTTCATTCCGCTTGCTATCTCTAAATTGGTACTGATGGGATACTCCACTATATAACTTAGAGTAACTCTTTCAAACCAACTTTTGACTGAGGATTAGCCTCTTCAACCTGAGAGGGCTCTCTCAATATAGCTAATGATTTTCTTAATTAGGTATTAAAACATATGGCTAACTCTGTGAGTGTCTTAGTGTATTTGATTTTAGGTGAAAAATGGAAAATATTTCACTACCATTGGGCTCATGGAGTCAGTAAAAAGAAATTCAATGACAATTTTATCTACTTATGGAAACTGAGGCTTTTTCTGTTTCAATGAAAGGAAAACATTAACACATGGAGATAATCAATAAATCAATGCTAAAAGGAAGTCAGAGCATGCATACCATGAATTATAAGTAATTTAACATTAATATACTGGAAGCAAGATATAAATGAAACACATAAAATCATTGAAACATCTCAAGAATCTCAGGTGAAGCAAAAAATAGTCATTGTTTGTTTATTATTGATATGAAATATTTACAATAGTAGTAGTGTCAAAAGCATTCTCCAACCCTTTCCCATTCGATTTTATGTCTATAAATAGACATTTTTTTCTTACATAGGATCTGCCCAGCCGGCTAGATCTTAAAACCATGACTTTGACACCTAATTATAACTAAAAACTACATTTCTGGAGCATAAAAAGACACCTAATCATTAAAGACTTACTGTCCTAATACAACTCTACTTTACATTTATTTCATCCACTTCTCTAGTAGTGGGACAATTAAATGGATAAAGATGAGATGCTCGAGTGGAATTCTCCATCACTAAGACATGAATGTCCCCCAAGATTTAAGAAACAACTGTCCTATTTTTTAGGAAAAGATAAACATTATCTAAAACTTTGTCTTCATGTTGAATTGGATGAGTGACACATATGCCAAGTAATGGATATCTATTGGGATGTCCCACTGTCTTCTTGTATGTCTCCAGGTGTCTATTTGTCCTTCTAGATGCCATTCAAACCTTCAAAACTCTTAAGAAATATTTCGTTGCAACAACAGAGTGTCATTAGGCAGTTTGGTAGCGAAATTTTGTAGCATACCCACTTCTGCCTTTTAGCCTTATGTTCTACCACCTCTTCTAATCAAAAAGTGTTTTTCAAGTCAAAATAACTAAATACCATTGATTTCCCTCCTTGGATCTCCATAAAACTGATTTTTTGGATAAAAATCATTCTTCAGAAATTTCGTAGCGAATTTCGGCCCTCAAGCTTGGGCCTTGCTACAAAACTGCCTAATCTGGCTAAAAATGAAAATTTGGTAATTTTCTTCAAAAATTCATCATTTAACCTAAAATTGGTGTTACCTTCAAGTTGTAGCTTAAATAAATATATTTTAGATCAACTCCTTAGTCCTTGGGTACTTCATCTTCAACAAAAATAGGTTGTACCTCAGGTTCATCCTTCTCTTCTTCAGTTCTTCTTGGATCATGTCCATTTGGTCTTTCAACTCTTTGACCTTCGCTTTGAGATTTTTTCTCTCAGACTATAACCACAAATTCCATTTCCTTGTATTTTTTGCCACCTTCCTCAGAGGAATACTTCTCTTCAGCATCTTCTTGGAATTTGACAAAGTCTTATCATACTCGTCCAGTTGTTCCTTCATCTCTTTCTCAAAATATTCCATTAGTTGTCTATCCACATTGGCCTCTTTTAATTCCATCTTAACTTCAACTAATTCTTCCCTGGCCTCTCTTAATTGTTCTTGCATAATTTGCTCTTCTTCTTTTCTTCAATGTGTTCTTTTCCTTTCCTTTGTATAAAGACCTCTTCAGCTACTAGAGATAGGTCTATGATGTTCTCTGGCTACTTACCTTCACTAATATTTTCTGCTCTTTTTATTTCCATGGAATCCTTTGCAAGCCATGACCTGGTCATTGGCTTCCTTGGCTGGAAAATGAAACCATCATCCTCTCTTGCAAAATCAAACTTCTTGACAGACTTACCTTTTTGCATTTTTCTTATATCTCCTTCAATGTATTTTTCCTGTACAATTGGGGATTATTCAATATCTATTGCCTGGAGGATGTATTCCAGGTTTCCCTTGGAAAATTTTTGGATTCCTTTTACCCCCCTACTCCTCTATTTACTAATTTATTTTTTTTGTCTTGTAGGTGATGGCTGAGGTATATTAGTCTCTTGCAGAGGTTCAAATTAAATGTCCATTGGTTCCACAGGAGGCTTCCCTCCTCCTTCATTAATCTCTTCTATTACAGCTGAAGATGGAGTACTCTTTGGTTTTGAAAAATTCTTTGGTGTCACTGAATCTACTTCATATCCACTCATGAAAATGAAAGAGGCCCAATATCTGTTTAACATTTTTAATTCCTCTAGTACTAACAATTTGATCAGACCATGGTGAAATACTAATGTTTCACTACCTTCAGCCTTGGCATAAACCTTATCTGACATCTTCCAAAAAATTCTAAATAAAAATAAAGGTAGGTCAAGTGGCTACTTACCAACGAAATGAAGGAGTCTAAAATGATAAGAATAAACCATATAGAACCTCCCTTCACAAGTAAATTATTTTTGGACCACCAACAACAATTTTGCATAATTTTCTTTCATATAACCCTTGGGGATGCCATTTGTCATTTCAACTCCTCTGTGCTCCTATTTAAGAAATTATTCACAATTTTGCATTCTGTATTTTGTACCTTTGAACCATTCCTCACCACCTCTGGGTATTTATGTAGCTTGAGAGATAGCATCAGGTGACACTGTGAGGTTCAAAACACCAACCTTTGAGGTTGTCCCTATAAAATTTGGTGCAAAGTCTTTAGATACCTGGACATGAAAACCTTGCAACTTTTGACAAAACTGTAGGCAACCAACCTTCCTAAAGGCCTCCATAGCACTGGTACCTTAATTTAAAATTTTCAAATCCATAGGTTGGTACCTCACACAGTAGCCTCCTTTGTTTTTTTTCTTCTTTGATGCCATTGATATTTTATAATCTTGTTGCCTCTTGCTTGTGACACCTGCAGAAAAAAAACTAGACAAAAACCTATTTTGCGTGGTGAACCAGCTCTCAAACAATGACAATGAGATGCTTTATATGGAAGAATTTGGATGCCGAATGAAAAAGTGTAACTTAGGGGCAAGGTTTAAAAATTAATTTGACAACTTGAGGGAAAATGATGACACATGTGACCACAAGAGGAAATGATTACATAAAATACAATGTTGCATAAGAGATAATGATTACAGAAAATACAACCTTGCATTCTTGGGAATTATGATAGCTAACTTGCATGACCTCACCTTTGTATTTAGCCATAAAAAAATTGACATCTCACACTGCTCTATCAATATCTGCTGAAAAACCCAATTTCCTAGCGAAAATAGTTAAACTGGTGACAGATTCATTACGGAACTGTCAGGCAGTTTCGTAGCGAAATATTTTGTTTTTCCATACAATTCGCTACGAAACGGTGGAAAACTGACAAGTGTGTTATTTTTTTTTAATTTAAAAGCGTGGGAATGAAAACTAAATGATACACTAGCAAATTTTTCCCAAATTTTGATGGCCAAAATGTCGCTCATGCAACACATAGGCGTTCCAAGAGAAATGTTTTGAGGTGCGCCACAACGTGGTTTCTCCTAACATCGGACTTCCGACACTTGACTTAAACATTGGTACAACGATGATATCTCCGACATTTTATATTGGTGTCACACTTCTGACGTTTAATGAATCGTCGCGTTTATGATTGGCACAAGCGTCACTAGTCTGATTCCTGCAAACATCGCTAGAATGATGGTATTGTACGTCAGAATATCGATTGAACAAATATTTATAAAAAAATAGCCATCGCTAGAGCGACGACACTACAAGTTCAGAAGACCAATGAAACCAAAAAATTAAAAAAAAAAAAAAACGTCGCTAGAGCAACAGTTCTAAATAGTCAGAAGACCGACGAAACAAAAATTTAAAAAAAAGAAGTAAATGTCGCTAGAGCGACGGTGCTAGAAGGTCAGAATACCGACGACACAAATGATTTAACAAAAAATTTGACATCGGAGTACCGACAGAAACAAAGCATTGGATAAGCTAGCGTCGGAATACCAATGCTAACAATATAATATTTAAAAAAAAATGTCAGAAGAATTGACTGTATCATATGGATGATTTGATACTCAAAGTCCACAAGTTACTTGTCAATTACTGAAGCGAAAGATGAAATTTCAAGAATTGCAACATAAGGAGAGAACTGAATAATTTCCTTCCATATCATTTGAATAAATGGAAGTTGCTTACCTGGTTGCACGGGAATGGCTCCTAGTTCATTTGAAGAAATTGACGAGCCAAAGGAACAGGTAGTGCCAAGACCTAGAACTTTACCAATAGTTGCTCGCACAATGATTGCTCATGCTTTGGGAAAGAGGATCTTGGTAGATTCATCTTCTAAGAAGCCTAATGTGGTTAAAAATACTGAGTTTCAATGTGCAGATGAGAATATGATAGAAAAATAATTTAATCATGCATCATCACAAATACAAAGAGTTTACAGCACGGCCTGTAAAGGACCGCTTTGAATAGACACTTGCTATAGCTACGAAAATAAAGATGGAAAAATACTTGAACATGGATGCTTTATGCACAAATCATAAAATCAAGTATAAGGTGTTGGATACAAAGGTTCCATATATAGATGTGAAAATGGAGCATAAAAACTTGGTGAGACATTACAGGATGTTGCCACAACACCACAGACTGCAAAGGTCAGATTGGGACAATCACCTTCTACAACGGTTAAAAGAACAATGAGCAAGAAATTGAAACTGGAGGTTCCCTGTATAGATGATAAAATGATAGATAAATATGCAAGCACAAGGGTTCCATTTATAGATGAGAATATGATAGAGAAAGCCTTGACTGATTCATCACAAATTACAAATGTGTCTTTGCAGCCTGCAAAATCCACTTTTGAATACAAACCTGCAATAGCTGCTAAGAGAATGTTTGCCCTAGCATTGGGGCTTCCATTTGAAAATTTTCCTTCTAAAGGTGCTTTAGAATTAACAACAAGACTCGAAATTGGAAGCAACAATGTTGTGGATGTGGAAATTTTTCTTGTAGGTATTCCTTCAAACAAGAATTCCTGTCATGTTTTAGATTTAGGTGAAGTTATATAGGAGAAGCACTTCCTTGACATCTCATTTGAGACTTGAGGAAAATTATTCAAGGGTTGAGGTGGATCAACCCTCTATCAATAAGGCACTAAGAGTTCATCCTCAAAATCTTTCGTCAAAGGAAGAGCTACCCAGAGGTTGTTTGCACAAGAACTTGGGATACAGACCACCTCTTCAACTAGAATTGAGGCTAACCTAACTAGAAACTCAAGTTTTGCGACCTCTATATCTTAATCTTCCAAGGGTCTTCGAAAAGTCTAGAAAACTGGATCTACAGTTGATTCTGAATATTCTAATGTATTAGTTTCAAGTACAGATATGACTATCTCAGCCAATAATAATTCTCGAGTCTATGATACTGAGATAAAGTTGATAGAGTCTAATGATTTTGTCAACTGAAAAAGTTTAGGTTCTATTAGTATTGGAATATAGGCCAAATACAGGATTCCAAATTTCTCAGAATCAATTCCTCAACATCCTAGTATAACAATAGGTTAACACCTAGCTACACATCAACTTTCATTTCCTCTCCATGCCAGTGCCACGTCAGTGCAATGTTTTCACCATGTCATCACCACATCACCAATGAACCATGTCATGATGATACACCATCTACCACATGGGTGTGCCACATCATTTTACTTCAGTGCCACAACATCATGAACCAAATAACGATGAAATGTTATCCTCCATGTGAGTGTTCCACATACCAATGAATATATTACTATTCCTCACTGCAAACTACAAGTCTGGGCTAAGGCAACATTTCTCAAACTTGGGCTAAGTAAACAGTTCTCAAGGTTTGAACTCTTTTAGGTTCTGAAGGAAGGTCAAGTCCAAGGTAAGTTACTAATCTAACCCTCCAAAAAAAAAATTTCACTAGTCCAAGGTCTTCTCCACAGGTAGTTGTGCTACTAATCCAAGCTACCAAAAATACCTATTCACTTGCTAATAGCCTAAGCTTCTGAGCCTTCATGAGTTTATAAGAAAGGGATTCAAGCCTTACTATTGACTTCTTGAGCTCCACAGTACTTTGTTCTTAAAGTTTATCACTGCACCGAGCCCTCTCCAATGAACCTTGAGTTAGGTCACTACCAGTCTGAGCCTTCTTGTTCATTGTTTGTTGTCCGAGCTTTTGGAGGTGACAATCCACAACAAAGGTAAGCCACAACACTGTTCACACATTGGCTGCCACATATCCGAGTTTAAGCTTCTCCAACATGTGGGATCTTTTGATGTTTTACATTATTGTAACTCATTATACATACAAAATTCAAAGTATAGGAGATATCCCACACCCTAGGTTTTTCAGTGCCCTACTCTCTCTGTGGGAAATTGGAATATGGTTCAAAGTTTCAAACTAGAAGCCATAAGGTTAGATGGATGTCAAAAACGATATGTGATAAATAATTGGGTTCTATGTGCATATATGTTATAGATTTCACAACATGCAAACAACTAAGTGTTGAGCAAGTAAATCCCCTCTATGGACAGAGGCGATCCCTCTATCCCTAGAGTGGATCTAGCAACAAGGGAAAAAGATGGACTTTATGATATGATATGGGTGGATGAATTTTGTATGCTATGCAAGCACTTCCCACTCAGTTAAACAAATTAAGATCTTGCTTATACTTGACTATGCGGAATTGAATTCTAGATTCAGGTGTATGTGTTTTAAATTGTTTTAATGCTTTAAGTGTAAGGAATTAAACATTTGTTTTTTCTGATAATAAGCATGTACAGAAACCATAAAATGCATCAAATAATCATCAACACATAATAGTAAATTTAATAAAGGAGTTCACCCGTATGTCATGGGCTACGTCTCCTTGAGCCTTTGTCAATTGACTTGGCTCTTTGGGATTATGATGGATAATTTATTTTAAAAGTTACTTACTCAACTCCAATGGTTATTTTGGCTATACCATTGGGTTTAGAATACCATCATACCCCTATAAAGGCTGCTATCTCTCTGAAGATGGACCTAGGCTCCCTTAGACTTGACCCCTTTTTTCGGTGCCCTTAGGCTTCCCTGAGCTTCTATGTGGAAAAAAATCCACTAGAAGTACTTTTATGTCCCTAAAAAATTTTCTACTATCTCCATCATATATCATTCATCCAAAATATACTATTATTTTGCTCCAAATGAGCTCTGGCTCCCCAATCTAGGCCTCCAAATCTTGTTGGCCTTGGGCTGCCCGAAACTTCCATGTGGCTTCTTTGGCTCTAAAATTCTCCAAATGGATCTAAAAATCCTTCAATTTGATTTAGAATGTCCAAAAAAGTCATAATAGACTATTCTCTTGCTGAAATTGGCCTCTAGCTGCTCTGGTTACGCCTCCAATGCTTGGTGGCACCCCGTGGTTCTTGGCTCACTATAAACTTCCCTGAAGCATCTCGGCCTTCAGAATTCTTCAAAAGATTCTTAAAATTCCTCCATTGGATTCATAATGTTTAAGATAGTCATAAATTACTATTTTTTTACTGAGAATGGCCTCTAACTGCCCTGGCTAGGCCTCATTCTCCTGATGGCCCCTGGTGGCCCTAATGGCCTTTGGAACTTCTCTGAAGAAAAATCACACTCAAAAGTTCTCTAATGGCTCTGAAACCCTCACCAATGGCTCTGGAATATCCAAGAAATTTGAAATTTACTATTCACACTCCCAGAATGGTCAAAAAATGAGTCTCCAACTCATTTTTCTAGTTTCACCTAAAAACACTCCACTAATCGTGGAGGACTCCAGTTTATTGCTGGATACCGCCACTTTGGCTGCGATTCAAAATTTATCGCTAGCACTAACCATTTACGTTTAAATTTAGTGGTTGGGTGGCCACATGCCAACCCAAACCACGTGGTCTACCTGCAACTGCATGCGGAACCTAAGGCGGAACCCACAGTTGACCATAGTTACCAACGCATTAACCACATGGTGTTAACGGTTGATGGTTGCATGTGATAAAATTAAACATTGATGCGACGGTAACTATGTTTTGTAACAACAGTCAAAGGATAACATTTTTTACTACTGCGTGAACACCTGCGGGACCGCTGGCGGGTTGAGACCACCGACGGTCCCCAATCCCCAAAATTAATTGCAATAAACCATAAGTTAAATCTGCTACCATAAAATTTAAGAAACATTGTGTAGCCCGGATGGTAAACCTCATGCATGTTTGGTAGGAGGTTGCGAGGTCGACTCCCACAAACCCACACAAAAATTTTGACATGCCATTTGGGGGACACATGGCAGCCTCAGGGTTGGTCACGTGTCATCCCTTGATTGGCCCATAAAACAAAAACGTACAACCAACTGTCCAGTAATATCATGATATTTGTCATCTTGTGACTGGCCTAGAAGAAATATTCCAAGGAATATTCTGAGGAATATTTTAGGAATATTCCCTAGAATATTCTTTTTGCTGACTGTACCCTTGCCTAGTCAACCCTGGTCAAATGTCGAAATTTGTAGTTTACTGGACTTTTTAAATTGCGAAAACTTATTCATATGATGTCACTTTTTTGAACCATTTGCAACGCCGAAATAGAAGACGATATCTATCCGGTCACTCAAGTTCGACACACTTTCAAATACTTACAAATTTGAGCTATCACTTAGGTCCTGATCCAAATCTGATCACTCCTCCCCATTGGGAATCTTTTGGACCCTAAAATACTAATTACCTATTTAGTAGATGAGAGTACAACACCCTCACATTTCCAGCCTCCTTACACTTTTAATTGCTTGGCTTAGTGCCTTTGAGCCCCAACTCGAAGTTAGTCAACACTTCCCCTCTTTGATACTCTTGTCCTCTTGTCAAGAATTGCATCTTCTTTGAGCTCAACAAGAAATTTCTGGCTAGAAATTTTCAATTGAAGGTAGTTTAACGTCACTTCCTTGATCATCGATCAAAGGTAGCTCAAACAAACGTAAGTTTTCAACAGAAATACATGCATACATGACTGAAATTTTCATATGTACAAATGAATGTATGTCTTACTAGGTCAAGAAGTCAAACAATTTCTTACCAAGCCACTTCCATGGCGATTTTTCTTGCTGAAAATATTCTTCTCGTGAAACATCTGGTCTCACATCGGTTATGGAATATTTGGTTCCAATTTCGCAAGTATTTTTATCCTCTTGCTTCAAATTCTTGGGATGATTTTTTGGATGCAATTTCCAACATTGGGCAATAAAATTTCCGTTCTTCTGGCAATGTGTGCAAGTCTTTTGCATCTTCTATGCAAGTTGCCTTCGCTTTGATTGTTTCCTGTATGCCTTCATCCTCTTCCAGCATTTTGAAACTTCATGGTTACACATACCACAATAGGAACAACAACTCTTTCTTCCATTCATGCATGCAGATTTTCCATGCTTAAATGTTGCTATGCATGTCCATATTTTTTACCTTTTTGAGGAGATGAACTTGTAGAGGTTCCATCTTTCTTTTGAAGACCAACATCAGTGTTCATGTCTTGATAGCTGTAAAAACTCTCTTTCTCACCATAAGTTGCATGTCTACAAACATCTTGCTGCAACATAGGCTTCAAACAATGGCATTCGACTTGAAAACAAACTTGACATGTTTGTAGGTTTGAACTTGCAACAAAAGTTCTTCTTGGAACTTCCTCAAGTGCCTTCATGGCTGTAGAGTTTTCACCATAAGATTGAACATAGGCTAGACCAAACTTCTTACGCCTTTCCTCAACCATAATAGGATCAATCATGCCTTGTGCATGGTTGACTATACCCTTGCCTTCATAGTCCATTTTTAACATCAACTTGGACCCTATACCTCTAGTGTGTTTTTCAAATGAACCTACACATATATATGAAGAGGAAATTGAATACAAATTTGAGTGATTTACCTCTACTTCAAGCATGTGTTTCGTTAAGGCATCTTGGGCATGATGGAGATGCATCTCCATATCATGCATTATTTGAAGAAGTCCTTCTTTCTCTTACTTCATATAAACCAATTTCTCATGAATTCGAGTGCTTTCTCTTCCATCTTCATGCATAATTTGCACCATATCCTTCAGGATGTAGAAGTATCGCTTCATCTCTTCATCAAAGAGTCTTGTAAAGGAGGATTTAGAAACCTCACTTGATGAATTTGTCATCATTATGTAAATGAATTAAAGAACTTCAACAATAATTCAAAAATATTAAAAAAAAATTGATAAAGCTTCTAAAAAATATGTCTATAGACTCAAGCTATTTTCTGCATCTTGTATCTCTTCTTCAAGCAACCTTTTTTTTCAAACAATCCCTCTTGTGCTTCAAGGGTTTCCTTGAGGTCCTTGGGTAAGGAAAATAATTTCAGCCTTCTTACTTCTTGTCCTCTTCTGGACTTAGCTAACAGTAGCTCCCCTCACCTCTAGAAAACTCAAACTTGTAAGCATCAATCAATTTGCAAACAGTTAAATTCTTTGCACTGTTAAACACCTTTCAAGTCAAACAAGCAAGCAAGCAACCTTGTGATTTGTTAAGCAATCAACCTAGTGCTATGATAAGCAAGGAACATAGTGCTCTGATAATAAAGAAACCTAGTGCTATGATACCACCTGATATGATATGGGTGGATGACTTTTTATGCTATGCAAACACCTCCCACTCAGTTAAACAAATTAAGATCTTGCTTATACTTGACTGTGTGGAATTGAATTCTTGATTCAGGTGTATGTGTTTTAAACTATTTTAATGATTTAAGTGTGAGGAATTAAACATTTGTTTTTTCTGATAATAAGAATGTAAAACAACCATAAATGCATAAAATAAGCATCAACACATAACATGATATTTAATAAAGGAGTTCACCTGTATGTCATGGGCCATGTCTCCTTGAGTCTTTGTCAATTGACTTGGCTCTTTGGGATTGTGATGGATAATTTATTTTACAAGTTAATTACTCAAATAAAATGGTTATTTGGATTGTACCATTGGGTTTAGAATACCATCATACCCCAGGAATGGATGTTATCTATCTAAAGATGGACCTAGGCTCCCTTAGAATTGACCTCTTCTACTGGTGCCCTTAAGCTTCCCCGAGCTTCTCTGTGGCACAAAATCCCTTAGAATTCCATTTCTTTCCCTAAAAATTTTTCTAATATCTCCATGATATATCTTTCATCCAAAATAGACTGTTATTTTTCTCCAAATGAGCTCTGGCTCCCCAATCTAGACCTCCAATTCCTGTTGGCCCTGGGCTACCCAAAACTTCCTTGTGACTTCTTTGGCTCTATAAGTCTCCAAATGAATCTGAAAATCCTTCCATTGGATTCATAATTTCCAAAATAGTCAGAATAGACTATTCTCTTGCTGAAATTGGCCTCTTGTTTCTCTGGTTACACCTCCAACACCTAGTGGCACCCGGTGGCTCTTAGCTCACTATAAACTTCCATGAAGCATATTGGCCTTCAAAAGTCTTCAAAAGCTTCTGAAAATCCATCTATTGGATTTAGAAGGTTCAATATAGTCATAATAGACTATTTTTTTGCTGAGAATGCCTTGGCTAGGCCTCATTCTCTTGATGGCCCCTGGTGGCCCTAGTGGCCCTTGGAACTTCTTTGAAGCAAAATCACGCTCAAAATTTCTCTGATGGCTCTACAACCCTCACCAATTTCTCTATAATGTCCAAGAAAGTTGAAATTGACTATTCACACTCTCAGAATGGTCGAAAAATGAGTCTTCAACTCATTTGTCTAGTTTCACCTAAAAACACTCCAGTAATTGTGGAGGACTCCAGTTTAACTAGAGTTCAAATTGGTGGATACTGCCACTTTAGGAATGCTTCCAAATTTACCGCTAGAAATAAATGTTTATGTTTAATTTTAGTGGCTGGGTGGACACATGCCAACCCAAACCACGTGGTCTACCAGCAACTGCAGGCGGAACCCAAGGCGAAACCCACAGTTGAAATCCAGTTGGAGCGATGGGATAGCATTAACCGATGCATTAACCATGCGGTGTTAATTGTTGATGGTCGCATGTGTTAACGTTGAATGCTGATGCTTCAGTAACTATGGGTTGTAATAATGGTTGGAGGATAACATTTTTTGTTGCCGTGTGAACGATCGTGGGACCGCTGGCACGTTGGGACCGTCAGCGGTCCCCAACCCACAAACTCAATTTCAATAAACCATAGGTTGAACCTGCCAACATACAGGTTAAGAAACACTATGTACCTCAGATGGTAAACCTTGTGCATGCTTAGCAGGAGGTTGCAGGGTCAACTCTTGCAAACCCACACAAAATTTTTGACATGCCATTCGAGGGACACTTGGCGGCCTCAGGGATAGTCACGTGTCACCCCCTAATTGGCCCATGAAACAAAAATGTACAACCAAATGTCCAGTAATATCGTGCCATTTTTCATCCTGTGACTGACTCAGAAGGAATATTCTAGGGAATATTTTGAGGAATATTCTAGGAATATTCCCTAGAATATTCTTTTTGTGACTGTATCCTTGCCCACTCAACCCTAGTCAACTGTCAAAATTTGTAGTTTACTGGAATTTTCAAATCGCAATAGCTTCTTCATATGGTGTTGGTTTTTTGAACCATTCATGGCGCCGAAATCAGGAAGACGAGATCTATCTGGTCGCTCAGGTTCGACACACTTTCGAAAACTTTGAAATTTGAGCTATCACTTAGGTCGTGATCCAAATCTGATCACTTTCGGATTCCTATCTTATAAATGAAAACGATTTGGGATAGATGAACTACCTTTGTCCAACGCTTTCGTTGTAGTTTGCAGCAGTGATCCGTTGATCTTTATCTTCACACGTCGCGACCCTTCAATGATAATGTCCATGTACCTGCACAAGGATCAAGTGAATGGTGATAGCATACGAAAACATACTTTCATTTACAACTATTCGATTGTTCAAGGAGAATAAATTTTTTTTCATATGATGGAACACAAAATTGGAACCAAAAAAGGCGTTTACAACCTTAATTCCTTGATGTTGTAGCCTCCTTCGACAGGTTCAGTCAAGTGCATCTCAAGAATTCATCGGGGATCAGACTTGGTGAGGAAATGGGCCTAAACCCTCTCTCAACAATGGATTCCTCTCTGCCTTATTCTTCACACCAGCTATAGTAAGGACTATTCAGCTAGCTGAAACCATGTGAGAAGGAAGTATTTATAGGCGAGGAGGAGGTCATTTGGGATCCCTCATAAGGTGGAAGAGAGGCCTTATCCTTTAGGGAGTTGCTCAATTGTATGAAATAAGAAGCCAAAGGGAGGAATTCGATGTTATTCAGTCAAACAAACCATGATGACTCCACTCATGAAGTGGTTAGGCATGGAAAATTTGTTTCTATTTTTAAAAAATTTCCAAAAACAGCTTGGCGCAGGTGCCCCACTAAGACAGAGCGCCAATGGGCACAGGGCCCAGTGTTAATTTATCTATGGGCGCAAGGCCATAACTTCCTACCAGCGCCGACCCAAAATCATATGTTTTTTAGAGCCTGCTTTAGGAATGATCAACAGAGGAAATGTTCTTGACATGCCAAGGGATGTAATAAAACTTTTAGCAAGGTATGACAATACATAAAAATCACTGAAATGGACCTCCAATGTTCAGGGCGGGGATTGCAGGGACAGTGAAAAAATACTGTGTAAGAGATGCCCCTTAAAACACGAGGTCCACAAGAGAGGAAGGAGTGAAATGCTTTATGAGAACGTGCCCCAACCAAACACCATTGTCCGAAGACCTGCAATAACAAGTAGAACTGATATCTTTGATACACAAATATGTGGCATGGGTGCAACAATCCATAATAGAGTACATATGAAAATAAGATTTGAGGTATGGACGCCGCCATCTAGCAAGAAGGATCAATAAATATACTCAGGCATGGTCGTAGCCATCTAATCAGAAGATTCATGCATATAGTCATGATAATCCAAATCGTCTCGCAGCCTGGATTTTATCAGAAAAAACCCAAGGTCTTTCACTCCATCTTGACCTGAACAAGTACAAATTCAAGCATGCGAATGAGTGAGATGAAGTCGAACATGTGAGAAAGTCACCTGATTACCAGCCAATGATGAAAGTTGTTAACGGGCACGAGAGAAACCACCAGTAATGAAAATGGCTCTCAAGGCACAACTATTACAATATGCGGAATGTGAACAGTGAGCTGGAGTCGAACACCTGTGAAATCACTCGATCGAAGGTAAATTATGAGGGCTTGTCGCCGAATGCGAAGAACTTGCCATTGAGGCATGCAAGCTCCAAGGTACCAGAAGGGAGTCTCTAGATCAGCTTCCTCGATAATGAGCTGAAGTCGACAGGAAGTAACCTGGTCGAAGGATGGCCATAATGTTTCCTACATCATTGACATGAGACAAAGGAATAAGATGACAGTGAATCAGGACCAAACAGAGGTTGAAAACTGCAGAAGGAAACTTCTCTTGAACATATTGGCGACATGAATTTGAAATTTGGTTGTTTTTAACATCAGGGGAACCGAGGTCATGATGATGTGGCAAAGAGAAGATGAGAGGTCAAAACAGATAACCCAAACCCATGGAGGAAAATATAATGAAATGGGATGTCCCCAACCCGACATGAGTTGCAGACAAGTGTCATGTTCAAGAGCGACATACTGTCGACACGACTGAGAACTGGTTCCATTTTCCCCCACCATTACTGGAGAGTACCAAAATTATTTTTGGAAACAAGATTGAAGGGGATAGCATACGCTTGTCATATAATTTTGTCCTTCGGACAAATCCATCCTAGTAAATTTTACGAGCCTTAGGAAGGAGAAACTCGGTTACATCATGGTGACGACTTCCGATGTCATGTAAGTTTTAATGAGTCTGACAAAGGAAGAACTCATCGTCTTTTCATGTTTAGAGAGTTTGAAAAGAAGTGGAAAAGAAAAATCTAGCAAGTCCCTTTTCGTAGGTAGTCTCACAGATCCGAAAAGGTAGAAAACCATATATGAGAGAACCTCTTAGTCACACTAGGCTAAGGTATTCATTTTTCATAAATAATATATCCCATCCCAAAAAAGGGGTAAACGTATACTGGGTAGATGTTGTTTTCCAGCCTTTAACGAGTTCAAAACAACAAGAGTCTCAGCAATCTTTTCAATTTTTGAGAGTTAGAAAAAAGCTAAAAGATGACTCCAGGGGGTGACTTTTTCATGTTTTTACCGAGTCCAAAAAAGTAATAAAATACAACTCGTCACTTCATTGCCATCACATTGAGGACCTGTTGCTGCACAAGAAACACATGTAAAACCCATTTTTCAAGATAAAATATTAAAATAATTGAAAAATATGCTCAAAAACCTAGTTAGGGTTCGAAAATTCTATAAGATGACCGAAATTGTAAAAACAAATTACTTTTCACATTTTACCTCTTGTGAGCATTTTTACCCTTTTTCACTGTGATCTTGTGGAGTTGGCAGCTGACAATCCAGGATACCAATCACGAATCCGTCTTTTTCAGGTGAGAGCTCGTACCCTTACCTGCATTTTGAATTTATTTTCATTTCCTGCATTTCAATTTTTCACATTTGTGGGGGGGATTTTGTTCAAACTAGGTCATGGCCATCGGCACGGGTTCCAGGCATGTATTTGCACCAACCCGCCTCAGAATTCAACGAGGGCGTGCCAACCACGACCATGAAATTTTCTTGTAAATTATACTAAATACATATTTTTAAACCATTGAGAAATAAATGATTTGACTAATGAAAGCCCCTGTGATGATTTTGTAGGCGTGTGAAATCAAAATGGTGATCGAATGGAAGGAAAGAGAATACAGGGAATAAGATGAGCAAGCCCTAAGAAATGTAAGATGCATAGATGTCCTAAGGGACTACGGGCTTCTAAAATTATTCATGGCGTCATGTCTCCAAGCTCAACTGGAGTTATTACAGTAACTGATCAGTGTATGGGACATTGATCGGGAAAGATTTGTGATCCACAATCATGAATTAGAGATTGAAGTCTCTAATGTATACTTCATAACCAGATTATCACGGAGGGGGTTAGTACCAATCATGATAGGTACCTGACCCACAATGGAAAACATTAGCATGGTCATAGACAGGGTTTGCCGAGGGGAAAAGAAATTATCAAAGAGTGGGAAAGTGGATATTCAAACCATTCTTGATTTGGCACTAGAAGTAGTGTTGCACACCATCACTCATGATTCTGGATCTCAAGATCCGCATGAGGCCACAAAAACACAGTTGCTACTTTTCGTAGATTGTATGGTCCCTCCCCTTTACAACTGGGTGGAAGCAGTAACGATCAATATGAAACGTCAACTGACAAAATGCACGAACGGAAAGTTGAAACAGTTCAGGTATGGGTCCATCTTGGTACCGTTCATCCTGGAACAGTTACCGATCTTTCAACATCAGGAGGTAATAGTCCTTGCACCACCACCACGAGAGCCACAAATGGTGCGTTGGTTACTTTGATGCCTAGAGCAAGAGGTGGTCAACAGATGTCATGGAGACCAGAATTGTTTGACTAGATCCTTCGAAAACTTATTGTCGTAGAGGATTGGTCCTACACTAGCACAGACTCCATGGGTGATGCAGATCTCCCACTCCTAGTAGGAGAGGATCAGGATGAAGCATTGGTTAAGACTCATTTTTTTATTTTAAAGAGTATTATGATTTTTTTATGATTATACATGTTCTGATGTTAATCTAGATTTTTCAGATGTTGGCCCAGAAATACCTGTAGGAATGTATCCAATAGCATGGAGGGTCCCTAATGATTTTTAAGTGGCCCCTCATGGTGAGGGAAGCAAGGAGGGGGAAATCATACACAACCTAGAGGGACTCATAAGTAGAATCCTAGATTATTCAATATTTGACGATGTTCCTCGCGCATACCATAGGCACACTGCCAGGGTGTCTAACCGTGTTCACTACTTATTGAAGCGTCTTGTGCATGCAGTGAAATTCTACCATGAGCATCATGCTAATTAGACGCCTAGGCTTTTATTTCTGCATATTTTTTGAGAGACATGATGTCTCAAGATGTAACCAAAACATATATAATTTTTGAACTTATGATGCATGTGGATGCAAACACTCAATATATATATATATATATATATATATATATATATATATATATATATATATATATATATATATATAGATATATCCTATTTTCCTGTATTAAAATTATTATGTGATGATGATGTTTTACAAATTACGCAAATTTCTATCTAATACAATATTGGCCGTTGTATCAGTTAACACATTCATTTGACTAGGAATATGTTGATAAGTGATGTAATCAAAATTCATTTCTAATAAATGAACATGCATATAAAACCTTAATATTTGAGGATTTATAACAGAATAATGCCCATTAAGTTGAAGAACAACAAGTTGAGAGTCTAGGTTAACAATTAATGCACGAATGTCGAGAAAAATGGCCTTGGTTAAGAGTTAAATGACGGCACTATATTCAATGACATTGTTTGTGGTTCATCCTAGACGGATATACTTTGAGTCTATCAACTCACCATTAGGATTATAAATCAGCCAGGCTACGAAAGACAGATTTCAGGTACTGCGGGAGGCACCATCCGCGAAACCAACATAATAAGTGATAGACATATGAACAGTAAGCAACAACATAATAAGCAGGAAAAACTGCTCGCAAAGCACACCAAGCCAAAAAATGTACAAAAATGAAAAAAAACACCTATGTACAAAAGAACATGCATGAGAAACTCATGCATAGTATTTTTTGAGATACAACCCATTTCTGGGCTAATCCAAAGGATAGCCTTCATAATCAATTAGCTCATAAGCCTCGTTCTGCAAAATGCACTTAACGATATAGGGCGCATGCCACATGGGTTTGAATTTTCCTGCCCCCAGCTTATCACGAGCTTGGTCTAACAAGAGGATGAGGTCTCCTACAAAGGAACAAGGGGAAACCGACTAATCAAAATCAACTTTGTTCCGCTTATTCTATGCTTCTATGACAAGAGAAACAAAGAGGCGAGTTTCATCAAGCCTCTCTAACTATAGAAGACTCTCTTCTTTTGGAGAATTATTATGCAACAATTCAATAGCTATTTTGAGAGAAGGGATTTCACATTCAATCATAAGGGTAGCTTCTAAACCATAAACAAGCTGGAAATGAGTGAATCCAGTTGCATCCTTCACCGAGGTTTGGTAAGCCCAAAGAGATGAAAACAACATGAGATGCCAGTTGGACTTGTGCATCCCAATCGTACGCTGAAGCATAGTGACTAGAACCTTGTTAATGGCTTCAACCTGGACATTGGCCTGAGGGTAGTACGACGTTGAGCTGTCATGAAGCAAACCCAACTTGGAAGTCAACTGAGCCATAATGTAATGAAAAAAATGAGAACCATGATTAGTAACAATGGCTTGAGGGACACCAAACCTGGTAATGACATGATTGAACATAAATTGTGTGGCTGTCTTACCGTCCGCTCTGAGTGTAGGCTTTGATTTGGCGCATTTAGTGAAGTAGTCAATGGCTACAATAGCATAATCATGCCTCCCAACCGAGTGAGGGTTACACGTCATAAAATCGATGCCCCACTTTGCAAAGGGACCAACGGTAATGACGAGATAGAGGTGTGTGGGTAGCGCGTGCATCTGGCACTGGTAAATCTGGAAATCGTGACACTTTCGAACAGCAACAATGCAGTATTTAAAGATGGTAGGCCAGAAGTAGCCAGCAAGAAGAATATTTTTTGCAGTAGCATATCCAGACATGTGACCACCACAGGTGCCAGAGTGGAAATCATTGAGGACTTTTTTAGCCTCCTCGAGAGTTAAACACCAGTGGAGAATAGAATTAGATTCGATGCGGTAGAGAGTGTCTCCGACTATGCGATAAGGTTGTGAATGATGGCAGATGCATCAACAAGCATCCTTCGTCAACTCATATCGGAAAGTAGAATTCTGAAGATATACGATGATATCACTGTACCAAGGATCGAGGGTGCTAATGAGAAAAAGGGTGTCATCCAGAATGCGTTCCTCGGAACCAGATGGAGTGGAATCAAACGAGAGAGAGCAAATAAAATCAGCAAAAACCAATGATTTCTTCGATTTTGCGGTGATAACCTCAAAATTGAACTCTTGGAGGATAACAATCCACTTTGATTATGCACCCCCCCAATAATTGACGAGTCAATACGTAGGTCATGGGGTTGCAATAAAAAATCACAGTTATTGTGCGCAGCAGAATATCATGGCGAAAATGTTAGCCGGCTTGAACAGCAGCCAACACCAACTTCTTGACATGTGTGTAACATGTTTTGGATCGAGAATATTGTGGCTAAAATCTTAAATGATGTGCTCATCACCATCATCATCGTCTTGCACCAAAACCATGGCAATAATGTTAAATGCGACAACCAAATAAAGGGAGTAGTCGTGATGATAATTGGGAGGACATAATAGAGGAGCATTGATAAGAAATGTCTTCAATGCATCAAAGGATTTTTGGGTGATCTCGTCCCAGAGGAACGGGACACCTTTCTTAAGTAATCGCGTGAAGCCTTTGGCTACTTCAGCATATTTCAGCATAAAGCGGCACATGAAATTAGCTTTCCCTTGTAGACTCTGTAGTTGATGTAAAGAGGCAGGGGAGGAGAGATTGATGATAGCTTCGACTTTGAGGGGATTGAGATGAATTTTGTCTTTAGAGACAATAAACCCTAATATTCTACCAGAATCAATGCATAAGACACACTTATGCGGATTGAGATGAATGTTATAGCGTATACAACGGAGAAATATTTGACAGAGATGATCTGGGTGGTTCTTACGCTTATCAGAATGAGCCAAAAGGTCATCCAGGTAAGGTTGAACACTGTGCTTGATATCATGGAAAGTGTACGACATTTCTCTTTGAAATGTAGACCCAACATTATTAATACCAAAAGGGAGCTTCTTGTAGGTGAAGGTACCCCAAGGACAGATAAAGGCGGTCTTGTGTTGATCGGGTGGAAGAATGTTGTTCTGGTTGCCCATAAAACCCATCCATAAGGGAAAATATCTCACTCCCAGCACATTCGTTAATGATCTGGTCAATAAAAGGAGTGGGATAGTTATCCTTAGGGAAAGCACGATTGATATCATATTAATCTACACAGACACGAATAGTACCTTGATTTTTGTACATGGGAACAATATTAGAAACCCATTTTGTCAAGGGAATCAGATAAATGAAGCCATCTTTAAGATTTTTTTCAACTTATCCGTTAATGATGGCTGCCTTTCTAGGGTGACCGGGATGAAGACGTTGGCGAACAGGCTTTGTGCTAGGATAAGTAGGAATCTCATGTAAAACTGTACTTGGATCGATGTCAAGCATTTCTTCGTAAGACCAAGCGAAAAAATCTTGAAACTCGCAGAAGAGACTAGTAGAGACCTCAATCTCATTAGGAGAATAGGTCACCCCAATGTGGATGTTCTCGACAACCCTTGGTTTAACATAGATGTCAATAGGCATTGTTTGTGTAATGTTTCCCAGGTTACCTTACGCAAAGAATTCATGTGTCAGGATGGGCATTTGAAGCGGATGGGAAGGATCTTGGGAAGCGAACTTCTTAAGGGAAGTAGACATGGCCCCAAGGCCAGACATGAAAGAGGAATGATGATGAATATCATCCCAAGGAGGATCCTTAAGAGACATAGTTTCCACGATGAACTTATTAGTGGGAAATATCTCGTTTAAGGGATTGGGAAAATCTGAAGTGCTGAGCTAAGGGGATTGAGAATACGTTTCAAGTGACATACTCAGAGGAGCATGATCCAAGGTAGGAGGAGCCGAAACTAAAATAATTTCACAATAATCAATTTATATTGGGCTTAACGGCATCGCGTCGCAAAACGAATCAATCTGCTCGGGTGAAGGGATGATCCATGGATCAGAATACCTAGATATCATGTTAACCTGGGAAGTTTTGGGTGGAGGAAGAGAAAAAATACCCATGAGGGCAGGATCTTTGAAAAGACCCAGATCTATGCTCTCATAAGGCATAGGAATATGATCTACATATGGAATGTTTCTCTTGGAAGACGTGGAAGTGAAAAAAGACAATTATTTGACAGTGATGATCTTTCCTTTGTGTGAATATCGAAGAGCACGAAAGAGAGTGTACGAGATGCACAACATGGCATGAGTCCAACTACAATTGAGGAGAATATTTTAATTGTGCTTGGCGTCAAGCACTTCAACCTCAACGTTAATTTTTTTCCATTATAACGTAATAGGTAAACTAGTGAGAACACTAAAAGGGTGAGATTCTCTTTAGTCAAAATCTCCTAAAGAATTTGGAGATTAATTGAGGGCCAGAGAACCGATGGCTTTCCAGCAAGCAGATGAAATGATTCATGTAGATGCACCTTCATCAACGACTGCTTAGTGGATATTATTTCCATTAATCCTAACTTGAATGATCAGGGCAAAGTGGTGAGGGAGACGTGGGATGAAATTTTCCAAATCAAAAGTGATAAGGCTAGAATTGGTGGGGTAAACCCCTCCGATGGTAGATAATAAAGCTTTTCGTTGTCACAGATAGCTCTAAAGTACTTCCAATACAGAAATTGCAGATGGTGCCTGAGCCAAATCCTCAATAATAATGTAATGCTGAGCAGCATGGGCATTTGGGTTGCAGGAAGACTTTCGAAGTACACCTTTAGAAGGTGGTCGTACAATAGGCTCAGTACTGGGCCTTTCAATATGAAGAGGGCTAGAAGCAGGTGAGGGCGAGGACCATCAACTATTTCCTTCCCTGCTCCCTAATGTGGTTTGGTATAATATTTCGATTGGGTAGCAATAGAGACGGGTGCAGGACCATTCATCATGAAAACCTGACAGCCAAATGGGGTGAAGGGCTGAGGTTGCTCCACCATCTGAGTTTGTCATGATGGGAAAGGTTCTTTAAGAACAACCATAGTACCTTGGGTGTCCTTGAGCAGTCAACTCACCTCGGCCTGTCGTGGAAATTCCTTGGTGTAATTCTCTTCGTCACAAATCATACAAGGCTACTTCAGTTTGTGTTTGGAACCCTCATCTACATTAGGTTTCAGAGATTCCTCTTTTGGGGTATCGGATTTGGCCTTATATTTTCCCTTTTTCTTACCCTTGGAAGTTTTATCTGCCGGATTGGACTGGACGACATTCACTTCCGTAGTTTTACCAGAATTGGAAGGTGTCTGAGAAGCAGTACCAGTGGAAGGAGTAGATTTTTTCTTCACAAGATTTGGAGAAGACTTTTGAGAAGTCTGGGACAAAACCAATGATACCATCGATAGATGGTGCCATCGGTGCTTTGGTAGTTCCATGTCATGGAGCATCAGCAAGATTTCATACAACGTGTCAGATTGGGAGTACACAAGATCAAGGTATTGGGCACACGCAATGGCTTGTTCCTCGGTAACACATGCCCCCATAGTGATGCCCTTAGCAATCAAAATGATAAAATAGGTAGTGAACCAATCAGTTAGAAGTTGATCAGGAATTGCAAACTTTATCAAACGACGATGTTGCCTCCACTCATGAATATGATCGGAGATATGAGTAGCTTGATCCTGTTTGAAGGATGTGAGGAGGTGCATCCCAGTTTCATAGCGAACCTTGATGAATGTAAGCAGCACCCTGAGATGCACTGTACACTACCTGATATTGACCTTGAGGAATGTAAGCACTGCCCTAAGGTGCACTCTACACTACCTGAGATTGACCTTGAGGAATGTAAGCAATGCCCTGAGGCTGCGTGGGTTTCCCCTGGGGTACAGGTTGGCTTGGCTGTTGGGGTTGGATAGGTTCTCTCTGTGGTGCAGGTTGGCCTAGATGCCGAGAGCCACTGGGTTGCCCTTGTGGAAGAGGTTGACCCAATGGTTGGGATGAGCCAGGTTGCCCCTGAAGACCAGGTTGAAGCGGCTGAGCAGTAGAGGGTTGACGTTGTTGTACAAAAGTGGGGCCTTGCTGAACATAAAGCTAGTTCTATTGCACCAAAAGGTTGTCCCTGCGATGGATATATTTTCCCCGGGGAACATAAGATGCTCCCTATTTAACATAAGGTTGGCCAAAAGTACCATAGGGTTTTCCTTGTTGGACCTAAGGTTGTCCCTGAAAGGGTTTTCCTTGTGGACCATAAGGTTGTCGTTGTGGACCATAGGGTTGTCCTTCTTGGACCGAAGGTTGTCCCTGAAAGGGTTGTCCTTGTGGACCATAGGGTTTTCTTGGTGGACCATAGGGTTGTCCCTGTTGGACCGAAGGTTGTCCCTGAAAGGGTTGTCCTTGTGGACCATAGGGTTGTCCTGATAGGTATGTGAACTGGTTGGGGTTAATCAGGGACAAATAAACAGGATTTCCATACTCATCATAATGATGCAGAGGATTAACAGGCGCTTGCGGCTGCTGAGAAACCTGAGGGGTGTAATTTTGCTGCTGAATAGCCAGCATTTAATGATCATATGTCAAACCTTCAAGAATTATATTAGAAGTGACGGGCACACCACCAGTAGGTTGGATTCCCGAAACGTGAGGTTGTGATCCACCCACGACGATTCCAATAGGTATCATGAAAGCGATAGGAATCGACCCACGAATAGCGTAAGATGGCAGCAATGGTTGAACCACACTAACAGATGGTGCAAATGAAGCAACACAGATAGTGGACTGGGTTAGGACAAACGTATTGACCATCGACGTCATGGGGGTCAAAGGTGATGCACCCAATACTATTATAAACTGTAATGTTCCAAAATTTTCTGACAATAATTTGGAACATTAATTTTTTTTTATTTCACCTAGGAGGAGAATAAACGAGTAAGGAGGCCCATGCATAATAAAAATCTCAATAAAATCCCTCTAATTATGAAAGGGGATCATCATTGGAGCTGGTTTTCACACCCTCATGTGTGAATAGGGTATTTGCAAGTGGACAAGGTCAAGTTTGACCAAGTCAATAGCGCTGGGCCAAGAGGTGGAGCACACTTAGAGAAGCAGCGCAATATGAATGAGGAAAGGGTTATTTGGTGGAGGAAACCCTAAAATGAGTGGGACCCATGGAGCGGGGCTTTCATTTGTTTAAAAGGAGGACAAGACAACCATTGTTTCTCATGCTTACTTTTATTCATCTCAATTGTCCATTAGACAATTGTGCATTCTTTGCTTCTTAGCAAGAATTGCCAGAGGAATTCCTGTTTAAGATTCCTTCTCCTTCTTGATAGGTCTCTTGAGGGATTTTTCTTCATTTTCCTCACATCCAGGCTTGAGGCCAAGCATCCTCCATCAAGACAGTGCTATTTCTGCAGTAGATTAATGTTGTGTTGTTGGGTATTGCAGTGAGGGTTCACTACACCACCTTCATCAGCTATTTTCAGAGGAGGATTCCCTCTTTCCTTTGGGATATTAGTTTGGAGGCATCCTGAAGCTTATTACAAATTTTGGCATCAAGGCCAGCTCATTCCATAGTCCTACAACCCAGTTCCATCCAGTGACTGTGTTATTTTGAGAGAAGCATTTGCAATGGGGCTCTTGCAGAGTATTGGAGGGTGAGATATTTGGTGAAGGGATCAGCCTTTCATCCTAAAAATCCATTGGAGGAGACATATTCAGTTTGGGAATCATATACATCTTCTCCATCTAGATCTATTTTTGAGTTTCTACAACTACCTAACAACTCCGACATTTTACAGGTTTTGCATTTTAGAGTCAATCCTTCTAGGATTGATAGGAGGTAGTCTTTGGGAGTTGAGATCATCTCTCCTGATGTTGTTTTGGGCCATACATTGATATATTTATGTATTGAAATATGTAGCATGCATTTTCTCTATAAAATTGCGTTGTCATAGCTTGAGTTCACTTGTATAGCAGTGTTTTCATCATGATCTATGTACTTGTTCTTTGAGGCTGAGCATTTCTCATCTTGAGTATCATTTTCCTCAAGATCTTGTATTCTATTGTTGCTGCTATTATTTAATAAGAACGCTATGGATTTCTCTCATGTTTTTATGAGTTGAGTGTTGTTGTTGCACCATTATTGTGCTTTCTTATTGCTAGAGCTCCAACTTTAGAATATCTTGAGATATTCTCATTGTTGTAGCAATTTCCTAAAAAAGGGATATTACATAAATGACCCTTCCGAGGGAGTTGATGTACCTACCCATATCGGGTTCTGATACAATGATGTAGCACTAGAAATATTATGACACAATGAACGATAACCAAGTGGGAGAGAGGAAGGTTGACCTGAGACATAAGGAAAAATCTGCGAAGGGAGATGATAATCTCATGTAGAAACATAAATCTCTTCACTACTGATGGGACTCAAAGAATCCATGTCTGATGAATCCATGTTATCATCAAAAAGGCGACGAGCAGTGGCAAGTAAATAAGGTGGTTCTGAAGTAAGCGGAGGATACTTTTCTTCGTTCCCAGAACCAACCCAAACGTTCGAAGGTTACCAATTGATATCAAATGGCTCCTCAAGAGGAGATCGGGTAGCAAGAGGTAAGATACTCGGAACAATAGAATTCCAATACCTGATAGGCCTAGTAGGCTGAGGTGCTTTCGAAGAAACTTCCGGAGAATAATATCCACTAGGAGGTAATGAAGGGGACGACGAAACTAGTGGTTCCACCACTATGACTTTGTCTAAAAAACAAGAGAGAATCAACATGACCAATTCGAGGCTTCAAGACCAAACATTAAGGAACTACTTAAGAACAAGCCAAGAAATATCTTTAATGGGCATGTGATCATAGGCAATTGATTTTATGACACTGAAACAAAATTCTGCCTTTTCATATTTTAAGAGTCAAGAGAAAGGAAAAAGGCGACTCTAGTCACTTTCAGGTTGAACGAGCACGAAATTATAAGTGCTCGATGATATTTTCAATTTTAGAGAGTCGTGAAAAGACCAAAATGACTACTTAGGGAATTTAAGCAAGAGGATGTAACAAGTTTCTATGAATTGCAATATACAACTTGGTGATCAAATGAAAGATAAATGAACAAGGAATTAACGTACGTGCAGGCAGTCTCCCTGAATGTTGTGTTTAGTGTATCACGGTTATAGGGTGACAGACTCAGCTTCCTATGGATAAAGGATTGCAACCTATGAGGGTCTCCCTTGATATACTCGTTGGTACAGAGAGCACAAGTTTGTGCTAGTGCTATCTACTGCAAGGTGGCGAACGACAGCTACTAGGTTTAACGACGCTAGAACACGTCACTTGCCTAGACCTATAAATGTGAGCGTTAAGTTTCAATGCTTCCTTAGGTTGATTGAGCTCATTTTAAATTTGATCTTGAATTAATGTTGCAGCTTCAAGGCTTCACCAAATTTAATCTTGAATCCTTAATGCATGACTGTATGCGAAATAAAATCATTCTGATTCGATGAACAACTAGCTAAGAGAGGGATGTTAGTTCATAACGAAGTAGCAAGAAATCAAATACAAGAAGAAATTTTACTTAATGCATCTAAGAAAACCAAAGCAGAAAATGAAAATCTCTTTCCTTGTTCACTACATCTACTAATGAAAAAGAACATTTTTCATTTTCAAACTAAGAGAAAGAATGCAAATTTTGTCCTTTTAGATGAATGAGAAGAAAAATGCATTGCTACACTAAAAGACAAAATATATACTAGTTTTGAGCAATTCGAATGAAACGATCTAAAACAAATAGACCAATTCAGCATGACCATCAAACACACTCAAAATAGAGATGCATTCCTTCAAGAAAAACAAATGGCTTTCAAACCGATTCAGTGAGCAACGTAATCTATGCTCTGAGTGATAGATGGAGAGATAAACGAACACCAATATGACCATTCAACGACTCAATGACATGTAGAAGCAAAAGCAGAACTATGAAAATCAATCAACAAGCTGAAAAGATAAATACCATGCTGACTCAAACTCAACTCGGACTGTTCAGTGAGTAGGGAGCCGAACAAGCAGCAAAAGACACCTAGAAACCCTAAGATGACAAACTTTATAGATCAGATGAAGGAAAAATAGTTGAGAAGAATGAGACAAGACAGTCAAAGAAATTCCAGTGGACTAATTGAAAGAGGAAAATCCAACCCAGAGGCAAGACACACTGAAAAAACTTAGGAGAAAGGCCAAAATCCTAACCTACATGATACAGTGCATCTGTCAGGTTGTAATTTGCACTAAAAAAAGGATGGCGTGCTTGTGAAAAAGAAAAATACACCAATCGGCACGACTATTCAAGTAGCAGTAGCATCGAGCTAGAAAACTATGGAAAAGATAAAAAGCCACTGATCAGAGGTCAGACTTGACACTCTGAGACTAAATGTGATGGCTAAAAATATTCAAACAGGCAATACAAAGCAGAAAAACAATAATACGACCAAATTCGAACAGACAAGTAAAACACTAAACAAACAATGAGAGACAAAAAACTCACTAATCCCTAGTATGGTTGCCAACTTGTTGAGAATGTAAATCCCCTTTGCGGATAGAGGCGATCCCTCTAGCCCTAGAGTGGGTCTAGCAATAAGGGAATAAGCTGGACTTTCAGATTCCTAGCTTATAAATGAAAACGAGTTGCGATATATGATCTACCTTGGTCCAACGCTTTTGTTGTAGTTTGCAACCGCGATCCATTGATATTTGTCTTCACACATCGCGGTCCTTCAATGATAATGTCTGTGTACCTGCACAAGGATCAAGTGAACGGTAACAACATACGAAAACATACTTTCATTTCCAACTATTCGATTGGTCAAGGAGAATAATTTTTTTTGCATATGATTGAACACAAAATTGGAACCAAAAAACCAGTCATGTATTAATGATAGAGAAAATAAGTTTACAACCTTAATGCCTTGACATTGCAACCTCTTTCAACGGGTTCAATCAAGCACATCTCAAGCATTCGTTGGGGATCAGACATGGTGAGGCAATGGGCCTAAACTCTCTCTCGACAATGGATTCCTCTCTGCCTTATTCTTCACACCAGCTATAGTAAGGATTGTTCAGCTAGCTGAAACCCTCTGAGAAGGAAGTATTTATAGGAGAGGAGGAGGTGGTTTGGGATCCCTCATAAGGTGGAAGAGAGGCCTTATCCATTGGGGAGTTTCTCAATTGTAGGAAACAAGAAGCCAAAGGGAGGACTTTGACGTTATTCAATCGAAAAAAGATGATGACTCCACTCACGAAGTGGTTAGGCATGGAAAATTAATTTCTATTTTAAAAAAATTTCCAAAAACATCTTGGTGCGGGTGCCCCACTACGATAGAGTGCCAATTGGTGTGGGGCCCAGTGTTATTTTTTCTATGGGATCAAGGCCATAACTGCGTACCAGTGCTGACCCAAAATCATATTTTGTTGAGAGCCTAATTCAGGAATTATCAACGAAGGAAATGTTATTGACATGCCAAGGGATGCAATAACACTATTAGCAAGGTATGAAAATACACAGAAATCACTGAAATTGACCTCCAATGTTCAGGATGGGGATTGCAGGGACAGTGAAAAAATACTGTGTAACACTAAGGGGTCAGGTAGATAGATGATGTGTTGGTGATTCTTATAGAGATATTTAATAGGTAATAGCCTATCGGTTATAAATCAAAGATGCATGCATGCACTAGCAAATAAATCAGGTAATAAAGGTGCCATTTTGTCATCTAATAAGTAGAGTATAGATAACATAATATAGAGCTTTCTTGCATGCTTGCAAGGTTTATGCTAAGTTTAGTTTTTTTTAAATACACTAAATAGAATTTTTTGATATATGTTTTCTGTCAACAAGAGCATATGGGCTTGTGAAAGTAATCCTTTAGCTAAGTTGCTGCAACAGGGTGATCTACTTCATAACCATGCCTTTAGGATTGCATTCAACAACACATTGATAAAAATAAATCCTATGCTTAGTAACACTGCTATGGCATGCATATTTATCACTTAGAGAAACATTTTTTCTTGTAAATATGCTTCTTATTTTAATAGGGTGTAGCATTTAAGAACAATGGTTTTAGAAAGGATACAATACCAGTTGTTGAGATCAACACTTCATCTCCACCAGGATGGTCCTCCAAAAATTTGGCTACATCATACACCTATGAAACATTGCCTAGAACAATTAATTGCATATAAATACAGCATGAATGAGCCATAGATACAACTACCATTGTTTCAGGCAAACAGAAACTCAAATAAAATGTAACAGACTGTATGTCTGGTTGAAGCTAAAAATCTAAACCTTCCAACAACATCCTCAAGATCCTAGAAATTACAATGCAATGTACATATGGGACATAAAGAATTGATAATATTAGGCTCAAATAAAATCACAATTTCAGTTCAGATTATAGAGCACTTAAATAATGCCACCTCATCCCTACAATAAAGTGAATAGATACAATTAGTTGAAAAATTGTAATTGTAACACTCTGCATGTAACATTACAATTAAAAATGCCACATGACACATCCTAAGTGTAACACTGCATGTGGAATTATTAAGAGGTAACATGGAACTAATGAGGAGATGTCTTCTTTGTATTTTAGGAACCTCATCATACATGCACATTCATTCAAAGTTTAGAATATCACATCCATCGCTAAAGGAGTTATGTGAGTTATGTTCAGTTCTTATCAAGTTATGTCCAGTCTTATCTTGCTCAATCTCTGCTCATATCACTTATTGACTGAAAATCCACCTACTGGCTTTGTACATGCCATGTGTCAATGTAGGTTACCCTATTATTTTTTTCTATTCAATATAATGCGTAAAGGTTCCTAACTGTGACTCACTAAATATTTTATTGAACAGAGTCAACATATTGTTGGAAGGAGTTATAATATTTTCATTTTGGATCAATCCCAACTAACTACCCTCATATAAGCATGAATATGGGTTAATATAGACATGTGTCAAAGCCCTTACAACAACTTAGACAATGCAAGAGGATGTACAATATCCTATACTCTTTTACATCACATTGAACTATTATTCTCATGGGAGCCAATTCAAATTAGGGACCATCTCTCATTTCACTGACAAATGAAAGAGCAGGTTCAAGAAAAAGAAAAAGGTATGTTTTTTAAAATAAAAAAATCCATTTTAACCTCAAATCTATCAAGCGCACAGACTAACATATCCACTACAGGACAACAATATTCTAACATACTCCATTTTAAGTTAGTGGATACAATCTAACATATTTTGAAGTAAGAAATTTGTGGCACATGGTTCGGTAGCACATATTACTTCATGAGTTCAAACACATTTTTTTTTTACAATCCTTTTCAAAATTCCCTAATTTTCAACAATTAAAACATCCCTTAACATAACTTGAAGTGCTCCCTCTTTCATATTCATTCTTGAAAACTTTTGTATACTTTCCTCCACCACCCTTGTATTGGTTGATGACTAAACTCCCATCATCTTTGCATCTATACATTGATTGACTATATGTTCCATGGATCTATTCTTGGCTGATCATAAGTACTCCTTCCCTTAGTTTTTTCCTTTGTTGCAAGGGCATGTTCAATGCTTTCAGCACTGTAAATTTAAAATTTTCCTTGAGACATAAGGCCATACAACTCATCAAATATTCTCACTCATACTGTTTGAAAAACACACTGGGGAAAAATACTTGGTACCTTCTTGGTAGACTGCCTAGGGTAACACGATGATATTAGAGGTATACTCAACTTGAGTATCAAAATACAGTGTTTGCATTAAATGGAAGAAGAAAGAAAGAAATAATATGTACACACTGCATAGTTAACAACTTAACATACATCAAGAAAACATATAAATGTGGGGGGTACCTAAGGCATCTCCTGAAAAGGAGAGATGAAAAGTAAGAAGCTAAACTAGCAATTTTAGTCATCAGTAATTTTTACTATCTATAGATGACTAAATATCAGTTCTAGATTTTTAAAAACAAGATTCCTGAATATTGTGAGTTTCAGAAATCTCACTGCCTTCATTATCCTTATACCAAAATTTTCACTATTCTACTACTTTTCCATTCCATGGTTAACCTACCACTCCTAAAAGACCCCTCATGGGCTTGTGCCACTCATATATATCCTATTTTCCCACCTATAACCTCAGCACTCTATTTTTCCTTTGCCTCACCCCACCACTTTCCATCTAGGGTTACCAAACAACCTGTTCCTTCCCATGTTCACCAGCTTCCTCAAGCATTGATGGTCTCAAAACTATCTCTAGAGGCTCTTTAGATAAATCAAGTACATTGGATTTTGGATCTTCAATACATCAATTTGTCAAAAACTTTATTTTTACCTTGAAGATCCTAAACCATATTTTAGTCAAAGACCAAGTCAAAGAACCCTCCTATTATTCAGCTATAAAATTTGTCATATCAAATTCTAGCTAAATATTTTTTCAAAGCCTTCAAGAAAAAAGTCTTATTGCTAAAAAATGTTATCTCTTGAAGACTATGGAAGGCCTCATTCCCTTTGTCTAAATCTTCACTGTTGTTTCCATTTTAAACTCAGAAATTTTGTTGATTCCATAGAGGAAAGACTGTTGCAAAACACCCTTTTCCCTTTTTTCACTTCAAACTAACCTTCATTTTTACCCCTTTCATTCCCATGGAATTATTCTATTTTCCATTTTTTTCCCATTCCCCCTTCATAAAATCATCTTTACAGAGTTTAAAACTCCTTTTTAAACTCTGCCGAAACCCCCAAATCCATTGAAAAACTTGAAAATTTTCATGAAAAATACTTTTTATTATTACAGACTTAAACCCCCTTGGGCTAAGTCCTAACCACTTCCCCTCCATACGCCTTGGTGCTAGAACCAAGCGCTAACCCCTTTGAGCGCTAATCGCAAAGATTTCGAATGGTTAGATTGAAAATCCCGAAGGCCCGACCTTCCGATTGCGATAGGGCCTTTTCATATATAAAGCCCCGGGCCCTTTTTTTTTCCATATAGCCAAACGCCTCGCAGTCGGACGCTTATCCACGTCATACATATATATTCCGCCCCGATCCACCAAAACCTTTGTTTTATTAAAAAATTTTGGGTTTTCATAAATATTAAAGGGTTTCCGTCATGTATGATGTAAAACAAATCTCCACTGTTGATCTACAGCCGATAAACGGCCCGTGCTACATTGCGTCGCAAGTTTTCATCGGGCGCACTTTATTCCTCTCCCCGATTGGTCATCCCTCGATCAAACTAGAGTCGTCGATCTACCTCCCCGCCTTCCCAGATCTAACAGTCCACATTGACTCTGATTATTAACCTATCCTCCGCCTTTCGAATCCTCCGACTCATTCCCGACCGTTGATCTATAACCGATCAACGGTCAGCGCTTAATCGCATCACAAGTTTTTAGCGCTGTGCAATTTCTTTCCCCACTGATTGAATGCCTCCGATTTCATTTGGACCATCCACATGTCTAGATCAGACGATCCAGATCACGTTTCCCTCCTTTGGTTAAATTTATGTGGCCTCGCTCATAATGTTTTTTGGCCAATTACAGCCGTTGATCTCTACAGATCAACGATCCTCCTTCATCTTTCCTCCGACTGTATATTTTTCATGTTAGCCCCAGATTTAATCCTGACCATTGATCTATTCTATCCAATGGCCCAGATTGAAACCACCCCCTTTGCTTCCGCCAGTGCATCTAATCCATATCACGCTCATTCTCCACCGTTGGATCTCAGGCCCTTGATTTGATGGCCCACATTCTATTTCACGTGGTTTTCAGCATGATGTTTAATTTCCCAAAGGCTACGCGAAATGGGCAGTTTTCTGATGCCATGTTTCGGGCGGGGACACATATCACGTTCCAAAAGGAAAAACTTCCTACCCGCCTTTCCTCCGCGAGAAAATAGTGGTTTCCATCTTCGAAACTGCTTTCCCTCTTTCCATTGAAGTTTTATCGCACACCTTCTCCACCATTGATCGCATGGGCCGATCTCATCCAATGTCCCACGATCATCCCGAAGCCCACTTTGATTTCTCATTCATTTCTTCTTCCACCAAAGGTTTTAAACCTTATTTCTTTACATTTTCGCCATTGCTTTATAAAGTGACTCCCTCACTTTATTTTCATCCCGGATCACTCCCAACCATCGATCTCTGCGTGATCGATGGATCTAACTTATTTTCTCCCCTTGCTCTTATTTTGACCTCCATAAAAATATCTACACCGTTGGATGATTCCATCCAATGGCTAGGCTCTATCCCCACACCCTCTGCTGCAGTTAAACCCACAAACACAGGATTTCTTAATTCTTTTCATATTTTGCAGGTTTGAATGGTTTTTTCCGTCATATTAAAGAGAAAGCCAAAGGCTGGGAATGATGATTCCCGTGCCTTTGATTCATCAAAGTGAACCATTCACGAGGTTATACGGCATGTCTCATCAATTATTCATGGGCATTGATGCCACATGAGCCCTGTGCAGCCCTGCACATCAACAAGACATAGACAAATAAATAAAACAAGAGAGTATCAGTAGTGTTGAAGACCTTCCACAGCAGAAACAGAAGATTGAAGACCATTTTGGGTGGATTACGGCTAAGATTGATTATCAAAAGCCTAATCTTCCAAATTAAAACACCTTTAAAGAAAATCATAAATGTTTGTCAAACAGAAAGGCCTCCACCGCCACATTTGAGGCAAATTGATTCCTCTAAGCTACTAGATTTCCACCTGTGCCTTCACAGCACTCAAAAAAGGCCGAGTAATGACTAGAACAGATCATATCTGCTCCTTACAGCTGAATAGTTATTTCGAATCAAAGAAGCTAATATAAACTATCAGCAGAGTTATTGTAAAATATGACACAGAGCCTTAAAGTCAACATAAGCTTCCAACAAGCTTAATTATTTAACGCAAACCAATTAATACAGAAGAAACATCAGAATGTTCTCCATTGAGCCCCTCAAAGGCCGAGAAACAGTAAACTGTCTTAATTGAACTTAGAATATATTTTATCCCATTCCACCTCCTCATCTCTCCTATAAATACTTCTGAAGAAGATGAGATAAGGTTTGGTTGATCACTTGCTGTAATATTGAAACTCTTTGAACTAATACATAGTCTGTTGAAGTTGAAGAAGAAACTGAAGTCTTGGAAGTCCTGATGATGTTGTTGCATGCTTGTTCTTGAGAAGGCTCTATCATTGGATCCATGAGATTAGCTATTGGTGAAGTATTCTAAACTATTTAATATTTTTCCCCTGTTTTCATTATGTTCCATAATTTCTTACTACAGTAGGATGAAAGTTTTAGGCTAAGAAATGACTCCTGGAAGCACCTTAGACCTGTTTGTCCTTCACTGTTTTATGTTTTCTCCTGTTGAGGTATTTTAGAGGCTTAAATATTTCTCTTTAGTCCTCATGCTCGTTTATTTCTCTAATAAGTTCGGATGGTTGGTTTCAGCATGATTTATGGTTCTCCCTGCTTGTCTGCTACCACTTAAAAACTGTTAGTGAAGTCTCCCTTTGAAGTATCTTTGTTTATAGTAAGCCAAGGAGGTTTGTTCTGATCATGCACTTTTTCCTTGCTTAAAAGAGTCGTCTTAAAGGTCTTCTATAGTTGTGATCATAGATGTGTTAGGTGTTCCCTCTTCTATGACTGCAATTATCAGTGAATATTTTATGTTTTCCAAGTCATTTGAAATAAAATCTTTGAGGAAATAGGGTGTTCCCCAAATCTTAGATTTCATTTTGAAAGTTGTCTTGAAGTCATTATTTTCTTAAAGAATATTTGTATAATTTATGGTTAGCCCTGTCTATCAAATATTTCTTTATTGTTCAAGTTATGTTTTCAAGTTCCCTTCGTTTAGAATCAAATTTCTCTTTCCAAATCATTGATGTCCATCTCATTCCAAAACCAAAGGATCCTGCGGCCAAGTTAGATTTTCCCTCTGATATCCCATATCCATTGATGAGTATGTTATTACATCTTCTTGACTCCATTTCCCAATGAACCATATGTTTCTCCATTCTATATATCTTTCCTAGACCTTTCATGTTATGTTGTATCAATTCAACCAAATAAATAAACAAACACCTACACTTAATAACTAGTCTAAAAACCAATACTCAAAGCACACAAGATAAACCTTTGCAAACAAACATTTGAGAGATACCTCTCTAAGAACAGGAGGACTAGGTCCTGTAACTCTAAAGATTGGTTCTGATGTTGCCTTGTCTTTTGATTTTACAAACTATCAAAACACGAGACACCAACATAATGGAGATCATGGTGGGACACTGAGTAAAATCTTCAAAATTAAACACTCTTCAAGCACTACCAAGCATAATGGTAATCATGATAGGACTTATTTTGAATCAGTGACAAACTAAGTAAACCCTTAGTATTCTCTTAGAACCTTATCAAACCTTGAAGGAATCAGTTACCAAGCCATAAGAGTGAACTCTGTATGTTTTGACACCCTAGCTAAGTGTTGAGTAAAATTTAGGACACTCTCATAACCTATAAAATCAAGAAACTTAGAAAAACCCAAAAACATTTCATTTTGGCTTCATAATAACCTTAGTGGTGGACCATAAAACCTTTTACCTCCAAAAGAGCTAAAAATTTCCACCTGGTGACTCCACAATCCTAAAACCGACCTTAAGACTCCACTGGGAAGATCCATAATCTTTGTAACATCATACAAACTCAGTTAGAAGGCTTTAGGATTAAATTTTTCTTCTTTTAAAAGATCAGTTAGCCTCTTAAAGATTGTCATATTTGGTTAAAACTTTTCTTTTTAGCTGGGTTCGAAAAACACAGCATAGTGGCTCCTAGAAAGATTCATACTAGAGCTTTCCTAACCCAAACCCATCGGAAATAGTTGACAACCCTGAAAGTATACTTATGGAGTCCCCTAAGGTTAAATTTTCAACTATTTTCAGATCACCCTTGACAGCTAATTTAGTTCCTGAAAATCTTGCAGCTCTACACCAATCACAAGTCGACTTAAGAAATCCTTTTAGAGCTAGGTCGCTTGATGATATAATTCAGATAGACTCTGAGTCTTCATTTTTATCCCCAAAACAAAGTGAACATCCTGGTAGTAGAGAAACCACACTACCTGATTTACATTTACTTCTCAATTTAGGTGTCTCTCATCCAATATCAGCTCAACAATCTATCCCCGGTACATCCACATATGTCCATCCAACATCCACTATCCAAATCACTTCATTGCAGCCCACTTTCCCTTTCGCAAACCCACCCCTTGTAAATCCACCTTTATTTCCAGCCATGGCAACATGGTATGCCCCATTAGTGTTACCACAACCTATGATTCCCTTACCAAATGATTACTAATCCAAAATCCCTCATTTCACTGGAAAATATTCTATAATAGCTCAACATCATGTAGATAGGATGGAAGATTCTTTCGATTACATGGAGATAAAGAAGAAACTGTGAATATGAGGATCTTCGAACAAAGTTTAGGAGGAGATGTAAGGAAATGGTTTAAAAACTTACCTCCTAACAACATAAATGATCTCCCTGCCTTGCATCAAACATTCATCAACAAATGGGAACTCAAAAAGAATCCTCTCCAAATACTAGCAAAGTATAGAAGCCTCAAGAGAAATCAAGGGGAGAGTGTTCATGAGTACTCCACTAGGTTCAATAGTGTTTACAATGCTCTTCCACCTCACATGAAGCCTCCTCAAGGCATGGCCTTGGTAAGGTATTCCGAAGGCCTTGATGATGAAATGACTTATGAATTAAGAGGTAGAGATTACTTAACCTTAGAAGACATGCAGAAAGGAGCTTTGAGTGTAGAAGCAAACATAATCGAGAAAAGAAATAGGTTGAGATTAGAGAAGAGGGTAACTTATAATGATGACCTACTACCCTCAACCTCAGCTTCTGACACAAAAATTGACAACCTAGTGAAGGTGATGGAGAGGATGCTTGAAAAGATCAATTTGAATGAGAGAGTGCCACCAAGAGAACCTCAAAATAGCCAAAACAGAAATAGAAATCAGAATTATAGAAGAGAAAACAATCAAGATAAGCCAAAAGAGAGTGACCAACAGATCAGACCTCCCTTCCAACAGAATTATGTAGATCAATATGAGGAAGATAGAGAGATGGAAAGGTTGGGAGAATCTCACGTAAACTTGATTGGATCAGACAATGGGGATGATGTCTTCCTCACCAAAGAATAACAAGGCTTCTTCTCTGATCACAGTACAAACACCTATGAAGATTCTGATGACTATAGATTGGGGTTTGAAAATGCAATAATGGAGGTGCACAAACAATATGATCTTAGGAGCAAGGGGAATATAGATAATTCAAAGGATAAAAACACTAATTCTGCTGTCAAGAAAACACAGAAACTCAGCCCAAAAAGACAGCAGAGAAAACCAACATTTTGACCAAAAAACCAGACATAAACAAAGACAAAAGTGTCCAGCAAGATGTTGAACAAAGTACCCCTAGCACTTCAGCTAGTGGTCCTAATAAAGCTATCCCAATTACCAGTCCAAACAAGGTTCATCACATCAAAAGTGCTGAAAAGAATTCAATTGAAAAGACAGATGTAAACATGAATAAGTCAATTGTTCCTTTCAGCCTTGAGGGAGAGATTGCTAAGATAAAAATTACCATTCCCCTAGCTGAACTAGTGACCCAAGAAGTGTACAAAAACCAAGTTTTGAAAGCTTTGAACTTAGGAAGTGATACTGACACCTTAAACTTGACAGATGACAAACCTGAATTTTTGTTTGGTCCAGAAGTTGAAGGAAAATACCAAGAAGGGGTTGTCCCTCCCTTCTATGTTAGCTTGAACATACATGAGAAAATTTTACACAATGCTATGTTAGACTCAGGAGCTTCACACAATCTAATGCCCAAGGTAGTGATGGAAAGCTTAGGCTTAGAAATTACTAAACCATACAAAGATTTGTATTCCTTTGACTCAAGCAGAGTCAAATTTTTGGGTTTAATCAAAGATTTATGTGTTAATTTAGCTCAAATTCCTGCTAAGAGTCTAGTGATGGACATAGTTGTAGCTGAAATTCCCCCTAAGTATGGCATGCTCTTATCAAGATCATGGGGAGCCAAAATTCAGGGAAGCCTTCAAATGGACATGTCTTATGCCACCATTCCCATTTTAAACCAAAACAGAAGGCTATACAGGGAATCTCACATGAAGTGCATGGTGAGCAACATAGACAAACCAAACAACTCTCCAATCTATTCTATTCAATCAAGTTTAGATTCCTTTATCTTATGTAACGAAGATGAAATCACTCAACATGATAAGGAAAACATAGACCCAATCAGTTCACCAGAACAATCAAATTTTCCCTTGAATCAAATTCAAAACATTGACAATCAACAACAGCAAGAAAATGGAAATGAGGCGAACATACTTTGGACAATAAACTTTGATGGATCCTGTATTAAAACAAGTGCAGGGGCAGGTGTTTGGATTCAAAATATGAATTAGAGTTTTTCATATAAATTAGATTTCCCATGCACTAATAATATTGCTGAGTATGAAGCACTCCTCCTAGGCTTACAATTGCTTAAACAGTTAGAAGCCCAAAGGATATCGATCTTAGGAGATTCTGAACTTATCATAAGACAAATCAAAGGAGATTATTCAGCTAGAAATCCAAGGCTTAGGGAATATCGGAACGCCACCCTTGATTTATTGAAAACCTTTGAAAAGTATGAACTTATTTTCATTCCTAGAGCACTAAATCATCTAGCAAATGAACTCGCTTTCAATGCCAGCAATTGCCAAATACCTGAGATAAATGAACAGCTTAGCGTAAAGGTAAAACACAGGCCTGCTATTCCTGATAACGAAGATCACTGGCAAGTGTTTGACTCTGACAAACACATAGATGATTTCTTAAAATCAGAAACTATTTTGACATACCAATATTAGAAACCAGCCATAAAGAAAACTGTTTGTATATTGAACAAATCCCAAAAGTTGAGATGACATATTCTGCTGATATAAATCATTATGAGAATCCTTTTGAAGCAGAGATAATTGAAAAAATAGACCAAGAAGACTTGAAAGTTTTACAATGCAAGAATGATAAAATTCCAAGAGGTATCACACCTTTAGAACACCTCTTTGATTTTAACGATGTAGCCAAAGAATCGAGAATTGAGCCTGTGGAAACAAATGTAGAAGAGCACAACATAGGTAGTCTAGCAGAACCCAAGATGATTAAACTGTCCAGCACTCTCCCAGCTCACATAAAATTGCAATATATAGAGTTGTTCAAAGAGTTTAGAGATGTTTTTTCTTGGGGATACAAAGACTTGAAGTTGTATGATACCAACATCATTCAACACAAAATCCCTCTTAAAGAAAATCAAAAACCTTTCAAACAAAAACTAAGGAGAATAAACCCTTTTTTACTACCTTTAGTCAATCTAAGAAGATGGTTAATTTTTGTTACAAATACCACATAACCTTGGGCCATTCCACTACTTACTATCCCCAAGGAAATGGATTAGCTGAATCTTCCAACAAGAGCCTCATCAATATCATCAAAAAATTGTTGGAACAGAATCAGAAATCGTGGCACAATAAGTTGGTTCATGCCTTATGGGCTGATAGATTAAATATAAAGAAGTCAATAAATATGTCCCCCTATCAGCTGGTCTATGGCATGGATGCAATTTTTCCCACCTCATTAGGAGTTCCAGTCATGAAACTCCTTCAAGAAGTGCATATCGAAGAGAACGATATGCAGAGGAGAATCAATCAAACCATACATTTACAGCAGACCAGAGAAGAATTCTATGAAATAACGCAATTAGTCCAAGAAAATGTAAAGAAACTATTTGATAAGAGGACTAAGGCAAAAAATTTCCAAGTTGGAAATGTTGTTCTTAAATGGGATTCAAGGAGAGAAGAGAAGGGAAAACATGGCAAGTTTGAGAACTTGTGGAAAGGTCCCTATATTGTTCATGCTGAGAGAGGTCACAATGCATTTTTCTTGAAAGAACTGAATGGAGAAGATCTGTATGGAGGTCCTATCAATGGAAGGATGCTGAAGCATTACTTCTGCTAGGAATCATGATTTTCAAAGAATTTTAGCTTTTCATTGTAAATATCATAATTTGAACGTTGCATTCAAAGTTGGAAAAATAAAAAATACAAAAACAGTAAAAGAAAGAAAAGAGGGCAGATTGTAAAAACAATAAAGGTATAGCCCCATACCAAAAAGAGGAACACAAAAGTGAAAGTGTGCAAGCTTAAATGCTACTCCTGGAAAACACACTTCCAGTTATTCAAACAACCTAATCTTGACTAATTATTCTTAAATTGACTGCTGATAAGATAGTGAATTTGATTTTCCAAACTGTTTAAACTTGGCTTATCAGTAGTTACATTAGGATGGAAATTGAAGGTTCGAACACGCTCAAAATATGAACCTAAGTTTCCATGAGAGATGAATCAAATCTGTTTATTTCTTGAGTCAAGATCAGAGGTAAAAACTGGTTCTAATCAGCTCAAAATCTGAACCAGTCAACAAAAGAAGAAAAGCTCAAACAAGAGGCAAAAACAGAGCTGTAAAAGATGAAGGAAGTGCTCTGAACTTTCAGATCTTAAACCTTCCATTTTTGTTTTAGATTTTCTGCAAAACAATGTCTATGTGCAGCTTGTTTTTATGCCATAGATCACAACAAGTCAAACAACTTAATCCTGACTTGATTGTTTTTAAATTTCTGTTTTAGAAATTACAGAATAAAAATCTGTTAGACTATTTAATCCTAACAGATTAGTAGATTAGGTAGAGAAACATATGAAATCAACTGTTTAATCCAAGTTCATGGAGAAATAAAGAGTAGAATTAGATTATTTTTATGCTTTCAAAAGAATAAAATTTTGTAGAAGAGTTTGCCAATCCAAGTGCACTCTGATGAAGAAAAAATGTTAGATCAGTAGGATTGGGTAGGTAGAAGCTAGTATTGATGAAAGTCCGTTTATTTTTCATGGTTGCTAATACTTTTAGAGCAAAAGAAGACCATTCAAAATGAAGAAAGCAGCCCAATGAATAAGTCACTGATCAGCCCGTAGAGAATGCAAGCCTTAAATTCTTGATAACTTCAAGAAGGCATCATCCCCATGTGGAGCCACTATTAGTCAGCTATAAAATTTGTCATATCAAATGCTGGCTAAATCATTTTTCAAAGCCTTCAAGAAACAAGTCTTATTGCTAAAAAATGTTATCTATTGAAGACTCTGGAAGGCCTCATGCCCTTTTTCTAAATCTTCATTCTTGTTTCCATTTTAAACTCAGAAATTCTGCTGATTCTATAGAGGAAAGACTGCTGCAAAACACCCTTTTCCCTTTTTTCACTTCAAAATAACCTTCATTTTTACCCCTTTCATTCCCATGGAATTCTTCTATTTTCTATTTGTTTCCCATTTCCCCTTCATAAAATCTTCTTTACAGATTTTAAAACTCCTTTTTAATCTTTGTCGAAACCCCCAAATCCATTGAAAAACTTGAAAATTTTCATGAAAAATACTTTTTATTATTACAGACTTAAGCCCCCTTGGGCTAAGTCCTAACCACTTCCCCTCCATATGCCTTGGTGATAGAACCAAGCGCTAACCCTTTTGAGCACTAATCGCAAAGATTTCGAATGGTTAGATTGAAAAGCCCGAAGGCCCGACCTTCCGATTGCGATAGGCCCTTTTCATATATAAAGCCCTGGGCCCTTTTTTTTTCCATATAGCCAAAGGCCCTGCAGTCGGGCGCCTATCCATGTCATACATATATATTCCACCCTGATCCACCAAAACCTTTGTTTTATTAAAAAATTTTGGGTTTTCATAAATATTAAAGGGTTTTCGCCATGTATGATGTAAAACAAATCTCCACCATTTATCTACGGCTGATCAACGGCCTGCGCTACATCGCGTTGCAAGTTTTCATTAGGCACACTTTATTCCTCTCCCTGATTGGTCATCCCCCGATCAAACGAGAGCCGTCAATCTACCTCCTTGCCTTCCCATATCTAACGGTCCACATTCACTCTGATCATTAACCTGTCCTCCACCTTTCCAATCCTCCGATTCATTCCTGACCGTTGATCTATAATCGATCAATGGTCAGCGCTTAATCGCATCGCAAGTTTTTAGCACTGTGCAATTTATTTCCCCACCGATTGAATGCCTCCAATTGCATCTAGACTATCCACGTGTCCAGATCGGACGGTCCAGATCGCGTTTCCCAATTTTGGTTAAATTTATGTAGCCCCGCTCATAATTTTTTTTGGCCAATTACAGCAGTTGATCTCTACAGATCAACGGTCCTCCTTCATCTTTCCTCCGCCTATATATTTTTCATGTTAGCCCCAGATTTAATCCTGACTGTTGATCTATTCCATCCAATGGCCTAGATTGAAACCACCCCCTTTGCTTCCGCCAGCACATCTAATCCATATCGCGCTCATTCTCCACTGTCGGATCTCAAGCCCTTGATCTGACGGCCCACATTCTATTTCGCGTGGTTTTCAACACGATGTTTAATTTCCCAAAGGCTATGTGAAATGGGCAGTTTTCTAATGCCACGTGTCGGGTGGGGACACATATCGCGTTTCAAAAGGAAAAACTGCCTACCCACCTTTCCTCTGCACGAAAACAGTGGTTTCCATCTCCGAAACCGTTTTCCCTCTTTCCATTGAAGTTTTATTGCGCGCCTTCTCCACCGTTGATCACATGGGCCGATCTCATTCGATGGCCCACAATCATCCTGAAGCCCACTTTGATTTCTCATTCATTGCTTCTTCTGCCAAAGGTTTTAAACCTTATTTCTTTACATTTTCTCCATTTCTTTATAAAGTGACTCCCTCACTTTATTTTCATCCCGGATCGCTCCCGACCATCGATCTCTGCGCGATCGACGGATCTAACTTATTTTCTCCCCCTGCTCTTCTTTTGACCTCCACAAACATATCTACACCGTTGGATGATGCCATCCAACGGCTAGGCTCTCTCCCCACACCCTCTGCGGTAGTTAAACCCACAAATGTAGGATTTCTTAATTCTTTTCATATTTTTTAGGTTTGAATGGTTTGTTCCGTCATATTAAAGAGAAAGCCAAAGGCTGGGAATGACGATTCCTATGCCTTTGATTCATCAAAGTGAACCATTCACGGGTTTCTACGACACGTCTCGTCAATGCTTCATGGGCATTGATGCCACATGAGCCCTGTGTGGCCCTTCACATCAACAAGACACAAAAGAATAAATAAAACAAGAGAGTATTAGTAGTGTTGAAGACCTGCCACAGCAGAAACAGAAGATTGAAGACCATTTTGGGTGGATTACGGCTAAGATTGATTATCAAAAGCCTAATCTTCCAAATTAAAACACCGTTAAAGAAAATCATAAATGTTTGTCAGACAGAAAGGCCTCCACCACCACATCTGAGGAAAATTGATTCCTCTCAGCTACCAGATTGCCACCTGTGCCTTCACAGAACTCAAAAAAAGGCCAAGTAATGACTAGAACAGAGCATATCTTCTCCTTACAGCTGAATAGTTATTTCGAATCAAAGAAGCTAATATAAACTATCAGCAGAGTTATTGTAAAATATGACACAGAGCCTTAAAGTCAACATAAGCTTCCAACAAGCTTAATTATTTAATGCAAACCAATTAATACAAAAGAAACATCAGAATGTTCTCCATTGAGCCCCTCAAAGGCAGAGAAACAGTAAACTGTATTAATTGAACTTAGAAGATATTTTATCCCATTCCACCTCCTCATCTCTCCTATAAATACTTCTGAAGAAGATGAGATAAGGGTTGGTTGATCACTTGCTTTAATATTGAAACTCTCTGAACTAATACATAGTCTGTTGAAGTTGAAGAAGAAATTGAAGTCTTGGAAGTCCTGATGATGTTGTTGCATGCTTGTTCTTGAGAAGGCTCTATAATTGGATCCATGAGCTTGGGTGTTGGTGAAGTATTCTAAACTGTTTAATGTTTTTCCCCTATTTTCATTATGTTCCATAATTTCTTACTACAGTAGGATGAAATTTTTAGGCTAAGAAATGACTCCTAGAAGCACCTTAGACCTGTTTGTCCTTCACTGTTTTATGTTTTCTCCTGCTAAGGTATTTTAGAGGCTTAAATATTTATCTTTAGTCCTCATGCTCATTTATTTCTCTAATAAGTTCGGATGGTTGGTTTCAACATGATTTATGGTTCTCCCTGCTTGTCTGCTACCACTTAAAAACTATTAGTGAAGTCTCCCTTTGAAGTATCTTTGTTTATAGTAAGCCAAGGAGGTTTGTTCTGATCATGCCCTTTGTCCTTGCTTAAATAGTTGTCTTAAAGGTATTCTATAGTTGTGATCATAAATGTGTTAGGTTTTCCCTCTTCTATGACTGCAATTATCAGTGAATCTTTTATGTTTTCCAAGTCATTTGAAATAAAATCTTTGAGGAAATAGGGTGTTCCCTGAATCTTAGATTTCATTTTGAAATTTGTCTTGAAGTCATTATTTGCTTAAATAATGTTTGTAGAATTTATGGTTAGCCCTGTCTATCAAATATTTCTTTATTGTTCAAGTTATGTTTTCAAGTTCCCTTCGTTGAGAATCAAATTTCTATTTCCAAATCATTGATGTCCATCTCATTCCAAAACCAAAGGATCCTGCGGCCAAGTTAGATTTTCCTTCTGATATCCCATATCCATTGATGAGTATGTTATGACCACTTCTTGACTCCATTTCCCAATGAACCAGATGTTTCTCCATTCTATATATCTTTCCTAGACCTTTCATGTTATGCTGTATCAATTCAACCAAACAAATAAACAAACAACTGCACTTAATAACTAGTCTAAAAACCAATACTCAAAGAACACAAGATAAACCTTTGCAAAAAAACATTTGAGAGATCCCTCTCTGAGAACAGGAGGACTAGATCCTGTAACTCTAAATATTGGTTCTGATGTTGCCTTGTCTTTTGATTTTCCAAAATATCAAAACACGAGACACCAACACCTCCCACTAGGTCATTAGGGTTTCATATATTTTAGGGTCATCATTGGTGTTTTAATCGTTGCTATCCCTATGCTAGAAGCTGGCTCAAATGAAAAAGTGGATCAGCACATGCTTGTCCAAGAAATATCAGAAAATCTATAAGGAGGACTACTTTATCAAGTTCAAGTTCTGCAAAAGGTGAACATGAATTTCGACACTTCTCTAGGGGTTGTTAAAGTGACTATCAGCAGAAAATTGGTAAGGTAAAAGGCCTGCTCCTCAATAAATACATTCACAGCAAAGAAATAGGAAGCAATTTTTGTTCAAGAAGAATCAGGGTTTCTAAACCTGATTGGGCCAGCAATGTGCCAAGCAAAGATCTAATGTAGCAAATCACATGAAGGAGGCACACCAAGAAAGCCAGACATGAAGATAAGTTTTTTCAGAAATTATAGATGAAATAGGGAAAAGGGTGAGGTGAACTAGATATAAATGAATGAAATTTAAAGGGCTTTAGAGAACTTAGAAGACAACACTGATAATTATTCTCAAGCATCGTAGAAACCCAGGGTTTTTGGAAGATAGTCAAAGGAGGTAAAATGAAGATGTTATGCCTCCATGATAAGAAGAGAAAGAAGATTTGAAGATATTGTTGTGTGTGACATCCCAATTTTTTTCAAAAGTGAGTTTATCATGCCTGAGGATCAATGAGAAAGCTGAAGCCAAGGTTTTCAGTCACCTACCAAGCACAAGATACTTTGAGCTCCAAGGTAAGAACAAGAAAGGTTTTGAAAATACTGCTTTGTGTTTAAGTTCCTAAATTTGTCAAGTGTAAAGTTAGCATACTTCAAAGATTAAAGGGAAAACCCATTTTAGGGTTCTTATAGTCACATGTCATCAAAAGTGTTAAAAGGATATCAACAAGCCAAAGACAGTCAATCTTATGACTCAAACAAAATCTGCAGAACAAGGGGGTGAAGAGTATCGGTGAGCAAGGTTTAAATTATTATTTCAGGCACCTGAAACTCAGAAGTGGAAAAAGAAGGTATATGGAATTGTTTGAATTCCATAATGTATGTCAAAGAAGTTTTGTGATGATGTTTCCTTGTGTTTTTAGTCTCTAAGGTGTCAAAGGAAAATATATCAAGCCCCCAAGATTAAAGAAGGTCAAGCTCATCATCTAATCACCTACAGAAGAAAACAGTGTGAAAAGGTCAGTAAGAAGAGGTAAAGGTTGAGTTGCAATGCATGATGGAAGTAACAGAGAATTAACTTTATCCTTTGAAGTCACCTACAAACCAAAAATGACAAAAGAGTTGGTAAGAAAAGAAAAAGAAAAGTCCAAATTATTACTCTGGTCACCTGTAGCAAAAGATCAAAAGAATATCAATGAAAAGTGACAAAGGCTTGAAAAAAATTAGAAAAGTAGGTTTCATGGTTAAATTAAAGTTTCTAAGTATGAAAAGGTCCTCTCCACCCCTTAGAAAATCATTTTTCACTTGCAAAAATTATCCAAAGTATCAAGGAGAGGAAACTATGAGTTTTTGAGGCAAATTTGGGCAAGTATACCCAGCGTTGCGCATTAAGGACTGCACTGTGCACCTAGAGTTGTACGTTGCGCACCTGGAAAGTTTCCCCATTCAAATTTACACTGCGTTGTGTGCCTGTGAGTACGTGCTGCGCATTTGGACAAACGTTGCACGTTCACCCGGCAGACCCGACAGGCCCGGCAGAAGAACTCTAGCGTTGCACACCCGACACCCACGCTACATGCAGCCTGACCCAACTCACCCGTTTAGTGTTGCGCATGCAGCTCGACCCAACACCATGTTCATGCATTGCGTGTTTGGCCAGGAGGGCCTCCTGCACCTGCAAACCCTCAAGTCATCTCAAAAATACCTCCAAGCTGCCATCAAAGGTTTCTAAAGCATCTTTGAGAGGTAAGTGGATTTCATGCCATTCTTCAAAGCATTTGTGGTGATTTACGATTGAGGAAATTTGAAGACCTAGGAAGAAAAACCTAATTCTCATGTTAAAAACCCCAATATTTAAGGGACTCCTCCATTTGCATACTGAGAACACACAAAGGGTTGCCTTGTTGAAAAATTGCTCATTTATCTAGGGTTGTGCCCTCACCCCCTCCATTCACTCATAGACTCAAGCCCTTACACCACAATCAGATTGAAAAATTCATTGCCTTTATTTACATCCATTTTCCATCAGTGCAAGGTGTCAAAAGCAGAGCTTTTACAGATTAGCAGGGGTGATCATCAAATTTTTCTAAGCCTCTCATTCTGCTCAATTTTCCCCTTCACTCATCCCTCTCACTCACTTATAAAAGGCTTCCTTTTTACCACCATTCCATCACCTTTTGTATATCAGTTTCATAAGCAGATCTAGGGTTTCAAAGTAGCAGGTGTCAAAAGGTCAAGGGAAGGTAACAATGGTAGTGGTGAAGAATGCCAAGTGCCAAGGAGGCATCAACACAGAGGTGGTAGGATTAATAGGTTTGAACCTCAAAACACAATGGAACTTAATGCCTCTCCTACACATTTTTGTGAAAGAGTACAATAGGTACAAAGTCACCCTGAGCTGACTAGGCTCTTCATCCTTAACTTACATGAGAAACAAGTAAATCTTTCAGGGGTAAAGTTTGAGTTGTCATCAGATGCCATTTTTATTGCCATTGGGATACCTAGTGTTGGTGAAAAGTGGTTCAAACATGCCAATTTATACATAATCAACTATGAGCCATTCCTCAAACCCAAATACAAAGACTACAATAAATCTATATTTCCTTCTTCACATTTTCTTGAGAGGTATGCACCCATGATGAGGGTCATTATGAAATAATTCACATGTGAGGGAAGGTTTTCTAGGTTCTATTCCTATCACATCAGATTTCTCATGCACTTCACTAGGGTTAAGATGTCGCACCTACCTTACTATCTCTACAGGAGTATTGACAAGATGTCTTATATTGTACAAAAGAGATACCCTTCATAGAAAATTCAGAGCCTCTTTCACCAATCTCTCATCAAAATGGTTGTGATGCATCAATTGGAGAAAAAGGGTATTCCATGGGAGGTTTTCATTGCCCATGAAGTGTTCACCAACCCACAACCTCATCCTTAACAAAACATTCCTTCATCATCTCATCCTCCTATCCTTACTCCTCCATAATCTCCTACTGAGCATACTTCACCATCTACACATATTCCTTCACCTCAAGACAACCATCCTTCCTCACCCTCTCCCAATGCATAAGGCAATGAGGAAAGTGAAAATGAGCAATCAAGTGACCATGAAGGAGAGGGTAATGATTAATCATGCGGTGAAGTAGATGAAAATGAAGAGGCAGAGGTCTGTGATGAGGCAGAAAGAATGGAAACATAATAAAATGAGGATTTTATCAATACTGAGGCAAGAAACAGTGAGGAAGAAGGCAATAAATAACATGGCATTGAAACAAAGAGCCATGGTGACAGTCATTACATTGAAAACAGTGAGGCTCCTAGCAGTAATGAGAAGAAAAATGAAAGTGTAGAAAACAGTGAAGAGGTAGAGGTCAGTGATGAGGCAGAAAACATGGAAACTGAAAGTAGTGATGATGTTGGAAACAAAGAGGAAAATCACGAGGACACAAAAGAAGAAAGTTTCCAAGAATACATGGAGGTATATGTCAATGAAGATGAGGAAAATGATGAAGAAATCAGTCAAGACAATGAAGATGAGGCTGATATAAATGATGCCAATATCAGTGACAATGACAGCCCACAAGTCAATGAACAAGATGCCAAAAGCAGTGAGGAGAAATAAAATGAAGAGGCATATATCAGTGAAAATGAGGAACAAAATGATGAGGCTGATGTCAATAAGGTAAACAGCAGTGTAGAAATTAGTGAGGAAGAATCGAGCAGAGAAAAATGAAGTGATGTCAGCATGAAAGATATAAATGATACAAAGGGAAAAGATGAAGAAGATAGCAAAGGGAAAAATGAAGTGATGTCAGCAAAGGAAGATATAAGGCAGTTTTCCCTCCAAATTCACTCATTTGCTATTGTTGCTGTGGTGAATGTAGAGAGGAGAGAAGGCCCTAAATCTTGCGGCGAGCGTAGCGGACAAACCGACCGTTGGAATCGAGATTCGTCAGTTGCAGGTAAGAGGCCTAACCTTACTCTTTCATTTTGATGGATTGAAAGTTCAGTTTAGGGCCCAAAATCTCAGTAACAGACCCTCCTTCATCTCTACGGCCGGGTTGCACTTTTTGGGCCAAAAGTGCGACCTGGGAAGCAGGTTTCAGGGCAAAAAGTGTGACCTGTCCCAGAATTGGGCAGAAAACTGCGACCTGGGAGATGAAGGGGTTTTAGTGCTGTTTTATGGCTGAGAGTTGGGTTTTTGTGTTTGGTTATGGTATTCCCGATCTGTATGCTGACAAAGATGATGTTTCTGTGCAGGTATGGCAGATTTATGGGTTAACTGGAGAGAGAGAGACCTGGGTACATTACGAGTAGAGATCCAGGCGGATCAGGGTGTCCGTCGTGTGTTGGCCAGGTTTGGGGTTCTAAAATTTTTGGAGAACCCTTTGATGAGAGCAGGAGAGCCTTTGTTGGCCCGAATTATCAGTTACTTGGATCCAGAGCATGAGGTCTTTGTAGTGCAGGGGCACAGGATCGAACTGACAGTCCAGGATGTGTATTTCCTGACGGGTCTCCCGCCACTGGGGATGGTGGGAAACACGTAGCCAGTATTACCATGGGGGCGGCATATCATGGAGTTTGTGGAGCGTCATTGTCGACTGGGTCTCCAAGTCAAGGGGACTCGGATACCGATCGGGGACCTAGAGAGATTAGAGACCCGTGCAGTGGCCGTAGCAGTGCTGCGTATCCTGGGCAACCAGACGCTCCATCACATCACTGGGGGGCAGATGATGATTGTGGAGAGTGTGTTGAGTGAGACCTACTATGGGTGGGCCCAAATGATGTTGGTGTCGCTAAAGCGATAGTTGTCGCTCTGCAAGCGGCAAGTGAACCACGATTGCTCGTATGGGACTTTATTGTGCGCCTTCTTCTTTGAGAAGATCCCGACCTTGCGGCCTCGTGTATAGCTTCCAGATGGGGGCCCGAGAGAGCCCAGGATGCGCCGGTGGGGGCGGCTACTGTGCAGAGGAGGAGGAGGGGCGGTCGGGCGAGTGTTTCAACCTGAGTTCTTTGCCCATTGGGATCAGATGTCGTTATACATAGATGACTATCCCTATAGTGGGATGAGTTATTGTGGGGATCCGGACCTACCACTTCTGCCTGGTCGAGTATGGGGGCCCGATGGTAAGTGATAAGTAACTAGTCTTGTATGGGCATGTTAAAGTTATTGAATAGTAGATATGGTACTGATTCATGTACTTTTGGTATGCAGATATAGCTCCGGTAAAACCGGCCGGATATATGGGACACCCGGCAGCCTCTGGAGCTGCAGGGCCGAGTGGGTCGAGAGCAGCGTGCAATGAGGATGCGGCCGCCCTTCTAGAGGACATCCGTTGTAGATGCGAGACGTTGCTGACCGGAGTTTCAGAGCGCGGGTGGCAAGACTTAGACGACCAGTACGTGGAGGCATGCATTGGTCTTCCCTCGGAATGGCGAGGTGTCATGCGGCGCATGGCGATGGCCGGTCAAGGCATACGTGATCTACGGGCTGCAGGGGCAGAGCCATTGGCTTGGGATCCGCTAGATAGTGAGTAGGTGTGGGGCATGTGGTGCCCCCTAGTGTGTATGTAGGGGCAGGTGGTGCCCCCAGTTTTGAGTTTTTTGTAACATGCTATGGGCATGTCATATGTATCAGAGTAGATGGACTCTAAACACATGTTTTGTGACACATATTATGGATATGCATCGTTTTTAATAATTATGAATGTTATTTTCTTGTATGAAATGCGTGTGATAAATGCCAATCTAGAACATGGTTTGAAATACTATCTACATAGTGATTCTGTTCTTGAGGTACATGGTTGAAAGTTATGGTTTCAAATGCATGTATCAAGAGTTTCACTCGTAAATAGCGTCTAAACAGCACAGGGTTATGCACACGATAAACACCATTTAGTTGCATGACAAGAAGTAGGGAATCCAAATGAACGGGCAGATGGAGGATGCGATGGAAGAGGGCATCGATTAAGAGACCATGCACTGCATCATATTCGGCCTGATTGTTGGTGGCAGAACCAATGCCGACCCCGTTGGAGAGAACAAGGGCATGCAAGGGGGTGAAGATGGCCCAACCTACCGAGGCTAGATTCCGAGAGTAACGACTTGCACCATCGAGATAACCGATAAAGGGTGTGGATGGGGGGTCCTGCGGAATGGTGTTACAAGACAACAAATGAGGGGAGGAGAGATAATGACGACAGCATGAGTGGACAGAAGACATCGAGCGGAAACTGCGGGAGGGAGTGCAAGGAGCAGGATGAATATGACTCATATACAAACTAGAGGGTGGTATATGAGGGCTATCGGAAGTATGGAGAGGACTCGAGCTGCGGAGGTCAACAGAGATACAGGTGGAGTGATCTTGTGTATGGGTAGAAAAGAGGTGGTCAGGCGAAACAACAGGGGAGGATGCAGGGGGACTGGGCTCCGAGTGTCTCGTAGAGGAGGATAGGTAAAGAATTGTTGTAGTAGACTCCGTCATCTGAACATCAGGGGGGGGATGTCGATGGGGGCGGGGGGATCCTCAGGCTGGCCCGAAGCATACTGCGCGAGTATGGGAGAGGTGGATTGATTTTGTTCAACCTCATACTCTCGGACTACCTCTAAAGAGGCATGGTAATGCGTCAGGTGAGGACAATGGTGGGATTAATGGCCATGAACACCACACAAAGCATAGGGTTTGTTGGTGCGGAGAGTCTTGGGGTTCTTGGTTACGGACGAAGAAGGAATGGAGGCTTCAGGGACCATAGATTCAAGGAACGTGACTTTAACCATGGGCTGAATACGAGGCAACTCGGGACAAGCATGGGTGGCATGACCGGCGACATCACACAAGGCACAAGGCTTTGCGGGTGGAGGAGGGGCCGGGTCAGTCGTGGTGGTCTTGTCTTTGGGTGCCCCCTTGCGAGCTTTTCCTTTCTTCCTGGGATCCGTCACGACAGGAGAAGGGTCCTGTGGAGGTGCTGGGGGCACAGTGGCAACGGAGGAAGCGAGGGGGACCGGTTGAACCGGTGTTAAAGCCATGTAGGGTTTGGGGCGACCAGGAGGGGTAGCGGCTGGAGGATCAAGGTACCAGACCGGTATGCCCAAGGTCAGGTTAGGGAGAGAGAGGGTGGCCATGACGGGGACAGAATATACTCCGGGAGGGGGAGCCAGGAAAGGTATTTGCCCGGCAAGGTAATGACCAGGAGGGACGGCTCTGAGATGGTTAAGGCCTGGGGGAACCGATCCAGGAGGATAAAGGGGTTCAGGGATACCAGCTGTGGGGGGAGGGCCAGAAGGAGGAGGTCTAGCTGGCTAAGATGAATGGCTAGGAGCAGGTTGCGGAGGGCGAGGGGGAGGTTTCTGACTAGCCGAAGCAGGCCGCTTAAGGGTAGCCTAAGACGATTGCATCATGCAAACATTCGATAAGCTGGGGTCAGAGATAGGAGGAGGAAGACTAGGGAAGGTTCCGAGCAAAGAGGAATCTTTGTAGACGTCGGGGGAGACACTGGTCAAGGAGTCGACGGTTTGCTTGTTGGCTACAGAAGAGATGGTCATCTCAGGTGAGGTCTGAGATTTTGGCTCATGATATGTCAACTGGTCAATGGTGACTATCTTTCCATTATGGGGGAAAGACATCTTGTGGAAAATCACGGATGGGACAGCAGACATAGCATAGGTGTAGCTTCACCCCAATAGAATGTTGTAGTCTAGCGGGGCGTCTATGACTTCGACGTCAATGCAAACAGTCTTACCGACGAGGGTGATAGGACAATTACGAAACAGGCCAATGGGCTGGGAGGCATGACCGTCCCACGCTCGAAGGGTGATCGTGGAAGGGGCCAGCTCGGGGGATCCGAGTTGCTTCCAAACCGAAGCGGACATCACGCAGGTGGATGCCCCCTCATCAATTATACACCGGGACACGTTGGCGTTCCGGATTTTGATGGGGATTTGGAAGGCGACGGAAGGAGGAAGAGGAGGATGGTCTGATTGAGTGGTGTCGAAAACAATCATTTGGTCATCAGCAGGATCTACAGCGCCCACGGCAGATAGTAGAGCCTTCTTTTGGGAAGGGCACGACTGGAGGAGTTCCAGTGTGGAAATGGCAGCAGGAGATTGCGCCAAATCATCTACTATGCTATACGAATGAGCAGCTCGACCGGAAGCAGCGTTTCGACGTAAGGGTCCTTTAGGAACCTTGGTATGAACCTCAACTTTGGGTTGAGGGATATGTAAGGGGCCACTGGATGTCGAAAGAGGCTCTGTAGAACCTGAAGAAGGAGGCTCGGGGGTAGACTGAGCAGGAGGCTTGGGGTACTGGCGAGACCGAGTTTGAAGGTGAAGGTCGACGGTTGGGGATGGATCAGAGGTCATCATGAGGATCTGGTAATCGGAGGAACCAGAAATGGAGGGTGGAGTGGAGACCTGCCCGTCAGGTGGTTGGGTAGCCACGAATCCTTGCTGAGGGAAAGGATCAGTAAACATAGCTGGTTGAGTAGTGGCCACATTAGGGGGAGTGTGAGGGGAGGCATGTTGTCCGCGCAATGTGGCTTGAGACTCCCACATCTGCCGCATTTGTGGTAAAAGGGGACAATCGTGGGTGTAATGACCGTAAACACCGCAACACGAACAAGGCTTGTTGGTACGAAGAGGCCTGTCCGGCTTGGGCTGAGTGCCCTGTTGCTGGTTAGAAGTGTTAGGGTCAAAACCTTGAGGATTGGGTCCACAAGTACCGGGGGCAGATTGATTTGGATTGCCTCTTCGCCTTCTTTGAGAAGAAGGGGGATTGGTCGCACCCTGCTGTGCAAATACTTTCCCTGAAGGGGGCTGTAGGTGCTGCTGCTGGGGTTGAGGAGGCAAGGGAAGTGGAAGTGCATATGCTGGAGGAGCTGGCACACCAGGCTGTGGATAAGGGTAATGGTTAGGTTGGGAAACATTGAGGTAAGCAGGAGGTTGGGAAAAAGGAGGAGGCATGCCGTATCCTGGGTACATGCTACCGGGAGGGGGAAGAGTGCTAGAGGTGCTGGCCCCTCCGTGAGGGAGACCGTAGCCCATAGGAGGTTGAGCATACGGATGGGAAAGGGCTCCAACGATACCGTCGGCGGAATGAGATGCCCCTGGGGCGTTAGCGCCACCGGGCCTGGGGAGGTCAAGAAGGACGGTATAAACATAACCAGACTGGGCATAGATCAGGTCATATTTCAAGGCTATTTTGAGGGCGGCTTCTTCGGTTTGAGGGAAATGGGAGGCGACATCTTTGCCGATGGGAGCTAGGAGAGAGCGAAGGAACCAGTCCATATAGATCCGATCTTCGAAGGGGGGAGCTCGACATAAGCTGCGTCTACGTCGCCATTCCTGAACATGGGTGGAAAGGCGGGTCGAAGATGTTTGCTTAAAGGAAGTCAAGAGCTTCGTACCGGTATCGTATCGGAGAGGGAGCTGGAAGTAAGATAAAAAGGCTTGGGAAATGGTCGCAAAGGTGGTATGGGAAGAGGTGGCTTGGTCTACATACCATTTAGAAGCTTCGCCGGTAAGCGTGTGTTGGAACAAACGAAGACGGATGGAGTCATCGGTAATGGAATTGGAGGAACACCACATGTGGAAAGATCGGAAATGATTGGTTGGATCTTCTCCAGCAAGGCCTTCGAACTTAGGGATGTCGGAGGGGAGCTTGGTTGGCATAGCAGGCCAACCAACATCGTGGCGGATAGGGTCATTGATCAACTGATTGAAATCGGGGAGGCTGAGGCCTACGATGTACGGCAGCAAGGGTATGGCCGAGGTAGTTCCTGTGGCGGTTCCACTAGTAGTGGTTTCGGAATTAGGGCCTGGAGCACCGCTAACGTTAGGCCCTGGACCAGACATAGTGAAGGTGACAGGGGGAGAACCAGGAGGAGAAGGAGAACCTAATGAATCAGAAGAGGAGTCGGAGTGCAGACTCGGAGGAGGACTGGCTCGACGACGGCGGGACGGAGCAGGTCGATTGACCGGAAACTGAGGGTGAAGGCCAAGAAGTCTCCGGGAAAGGTGCCTTGGGGGTGCAATGATGACGGGAAGAAGGAAAATGTGCAGTGACAATTTATTTTAGAGTCTTTTCCAGGCGGTGTTAACCAGGCGCTTCTTCACTTAGGGTCAGTGTGTGGCAAGCGTTAATTTTAATTTTTAAACCCTTTTCGTTTTGAGAGCAATAAAAAAGTGTGCTGCATAACTGAAAATAAATCTGCAGAGAACAGTGTATAATGCTGAAATAACAGAAAAATAACAGCTACTATTGCATCGATTCAACCCAAGAAGGTGGGTCGCTCAAAACTAATCTAAAAAAGGGCAAAAATCTGGTCAAAACACACTTAAAAAGAGGCCAATAGATCTAGGGTCAAAAGGGACAGGGATCTAAAGGATAAAGCTGCTGAAAAGAGGTGCAGATCACAGCCAAGAGACAGAGGCAAGGTGGCTGGAAAAATGAGGAAATCAGCAAAAGCAGAAAGGACAGGCAGGAGGTCCTAAAGGGAGGTCCAAACAAAACGACAAGAGGTGATTTGAAAGGAAGAGAAGCTGATTTAAAGGGATCTAAGGAGGAGGTTCCAGATCCGAAAAAGGGAAGGCTGAAACTCTGAAAAACAGACGGCTGAAACAGCTAAAAATCTTCCACAAAAATTGAAGTCACAAAACCCCAAGACTATGTTCCCCTTATATGAAATGCACCAGATTAAACTGGGTAAAGGAGGTGACACGGAGGTGAGAAATAGAGAAAACCACGATGACTTGACAAAACAGAAAAAGTGGAAAAACCACTAAAAATTGGCGGAGTGCGGTTCCTTTGCGGCATTTTGAGTACGTTGAAAAAGTGAAAAGAAGCGACCTAGAGGTCCGGAGTCGCGATTTTTCGAGTCTAAAAAGTGCGACCTCCCATTCCGGGTGTCTCGGCGGAAGATTTTCAGAAAATTTGCCGTCTCAGTTGCGGCTGATGTCGCTTACTTGCACAATAGGGCCAGAAACACACGGAAGTTAAAATTTTTAATGTTTTAGGGTTTTATGTGAGAAAAACAACATAAAAATAGGAAAAATAAACAGCTGAAAAGAAACCCTAGGGTCTGAAGTAGCTGGATATGCAGGAATATGAAAAACGACAGCGGTCGTAATTTAAAACCCGTGTGGAGTCGCCATTTGTTAGTATGAATCCTTTGTCGAAGTGTACGAAAAAGGACCACTTTAGCTACGCATAAATAATAGCCCTAACAACAAAAGTGGCTGCCAATATCTTCAGATCTGCGGTTAGTTGAACAAGAAAAGAGCTGCAAAAAACTAGATCTATGCATGAAAAGACATTAAGCAGTAAAAACAAGGGTTTGCTCCATATACCAATAGACAAGACAAGAACAATTTTTGAAAGAATTTTTGTATTAATTGGGCACTTGGGAGGAAAACAAGAAGGCGTATCCAATTCTCCTCAGTGGGATGGGTTCTTGGAAGTCCTCAGCACTTCAGATCTAAGATTTCTCTCTCTTGTTGGTGTAGAAAACCCAATGCAAAGAAAAGAGCTCAATGGGAGCTCACACATCGAATGATGGAAAAATGTGACCAAGTGTATAGATCCAAAGTGATCTAATAGGCAACAAAAGGTGAAGAATGGTAGGAAAAACCCTCCCATTTATAACAAAATATTGGGTCATTCTAGATCTAGGTGCATGATTAAAATAATGTTAACCAAATCTAGATCCACCTTTTATGGAATATTTTATTATATTTGTTGGAGGGAAAAAGTATTTGACTTGGGTCAAATCCCTTTATTTGTCAAAAATAAATAACTAAATGATTTATTTATCTTTTAAGGAAGCAGTTAGAAGATAATCAAATAAATAATGATTTATTTAATTATTTGTGGGTGATTTGGTCATATTTAACAAGGAATATTATCTAAATAAGATTAAATAATTATTCCTAGAAAATAATAAGATAAATAAAGGTTTATCTAATTAATTTCTTTGTTTTTGGGTTAAACATGACTAGGAATAATAATTAAATTATGGTTTAATTAATTATTCCATGAGGAAAATCAAACAAATATAGGTTTGTTTAATATTAACTTTTGGGGTTTCCTGTTTAGACCATAAATAACCTAATTAATGTGGTTTATTAAGTTATTTAACATAGTGAAGGCAATTTTACTTAGGGTAAAATTGGTCTTACATGGTGTACTTGGGTCCATCTAATGATAATAGGTTAGATGACCAAAAAATGGTGTAACAATGTCAGTGAGCCAAATAATGATGACCATGATGTAAGTGAGGACAATAAGGCTAATGACAGTGATAATCTTGGCAGTGATAAAACATAAAGCAGCCAAGAGAGCAGCCATGAAAGCCATAAGGACAGCAAGTATATCACTGATGATGACAGTCAAGATGACTACCATGGTGAAGACACCAAAATTGTTGAGATTCAACAAGATGATGAGCTTAGTGAAAAGAGTCGCCTTCACTAAGTGGGCCTGCAAGCTATTTTTGGTGCAAGTCTATTTTTAGACTATGTCTATTTTTAGACATGATGATCATATTTCAGAAGTTGCAGGATGCTATTTTTGGATGGTTGATCAAGTTGGAAAAATACATGAAATTCTATTTTTAGAATATTGGGTGAAGTCTATTTATAGATCGTTGATCTAAAAATAGATGCATGTCAATTATTATTAGCTCTTAATAATAATCAGACACTAAACAACAACTTATTCTCTTGGAGAAATTTATTTCATTGCAAAGATGTGGCACATTAGTGGACTGAGGAAATTATGCAATTCCCAAGGGTTTACTGGAGCTAATGCATGGAGGACTCAGTTAAAACTCAAGTGGCAGAGTTATGACATAGTTGGAAGAAGTAGTTTTGGAGTTGTATTTAGTTTAACTCAGTTAGACTCAGTTGAGCTAGTTGTATCTATTCTAACTGATTGATACACTAGTGAGAGTGGAGTGAATTAATTAGTTAATTAATTCACAAATAATAACTCATTAATCAACTGAAAAATACAGCAGTTAACTACAGTGCATGGCAGTTCCAGTGGAGACCTAGTGGAGAGATAGGTGAAAGGGCAAGATAGACTATCTGTTGTGACTATAGTGATGCGTTGATTACATCACACACACATTGGAGTTGCCAATGAGGATTGCGTAGTCAAGGAAAGAGTAATTTTAATTCATTCTGAGCTATTCTTCAGCAGGGATTGTGTAGTGGAGGCAGGCTAGTAGGAGGCAGAGATTGGTGCATGGATTTGCAAGATTGTTCCTGATTAGTGTATGAAGATTGTACTGTACTGAGATCTTGATAAGCTTTGTATGAGTATTTTCATATGATTCCATGATACATAATATATAGTTAGGGTTTTCAACTTCAGGCTTTCCCGATTAAAAACAACTGTGTTATGTGCGATTATTTTTATTTATGCTTTACATGTGTGTGCAATTAATTTTTCCGCAAAAGATTAACAATTGGAATGATTCAGTATCTTGCATAAAGTTAAATAGTGTGAGATCAGGTGAATCTAGGACATATGCATGCTTAGTGCATATAATTTCTACATGGTATCGAAGAATTTTTGATTGAATATTGCAATTTTAAAGTGAGTTTGTGCTAGTGGACAATTCGAGTTTGCTACAGAAGATTCTTGCTGTAGAAGTTGAGTATACATTGAAATGGATTTCAATGGGTTGCGATTGGAGTATGCCCTTGATGGGAGCTTGAATTACATAGCCTGGAAGGATAGGATGAAGGCAGTTCTGGAGGATAATGGATTGAAGTAGTTCATCGATAGCAATGTTCCTAAGTCGGGATCTAGCGATGCTGCATTACTTGACGCATGGAAAAAGAAGACAACAAAGACGAGAAGGATTAATATGTTGGAATGTGTGAAGGACCATATTGTGTCTAGCCTTCACGGGAAAGCCACTCCATTCTTCATGTGGAATGCTTTGACAGACTTTTTCCAAAGCAGAAGTGACCAGAGGAATTTGGCGCTTAAAGACAAGCTTAGAAAAATAAAAATGGAGAAAGGCGACAGTATTCCAAAATACCTCACGAAGTTTGTCCATAGCAAGGATGAACTGGGAAGTGTGGGGGTTACTGTTGATGATGAAGACTTGGTGAGCTTGGATCTCCTTGGGCTTCTGAAGAGTTGGCATAGCTATGAAGACTCTGTCAATGGACGGGAGAAACTATCGAGATGGGAGCGACTTTGGTCGGATCTTATGCAGGAGGAGATAAGGCGGGGTACCAGGGATGGATCTTCATCGAAGAATGAAGATGAAGAGAATTTCACTTTGGATGACAAAGCAAGGAAAGGGAAGGGGAAGAAACATCCTTCAAAATCCAATGCTAAAGGCAAGAAGCAATATTTTTCCAAAGTGAAGTGTTTTCACTGTCACGAACATGGACATTTCGCCACTAATTGTCCACAGAAGAAGAAGAACAAGAAGGATGCTAGAGCTACAGCTGGAGAGGCCTTAGCCTCGCAATTTGAACTTGATTTCTCTTTGATCGCATGCTTGGTTTCAAGCTATATGGGATCAGTGTGGTATCTTTATAGTGGTGTGTCTTTCCATATGATGGGAGACAAAGAGTTGTTTAGTGACTTGGAGGAGAAGGACCTCCAGATGCATATAGAGATGGGCGACGATGGTCGGTACAGTGCAACTGGAATTGGGACCATTACCTTTGAGAGGGAGTCTGGTAATCCATTCTTGTTGAAGAATGTTATGCATGTTCCAGGTCTGAAGAAGAACTTGATCTCAGTCATAATGCTGGAAGACAAAGGTTATGATGTTGTTTTCAGTGAGGGAAAAGCCGTCCTTCGACATAAAACAATGGGTCAAACCAAGAAGATAGGGGTTCAAATTAAGAATCTCCACAAGTTGGAGGTAGATGGCTGCATTGCAATGGTGGGAAAAGCAGAAGAAGTGGTGAGCCGGGATGAGGGAAAATTATGGCACAGGAGATTGAGCCATCTTCACCATGGCGCTTTGAAGATTTTGCAGCAAATTTCTACTAGAATTCCCAAGGGTACTCTTGTGTAGTCAGATCAGTGCAAGGGATGTACTATGGGTAAGTTTGTGAAGACCACCTTTCATGAGAAGGAGAACTGTGCTTCAGTGATCCTGGAGAGAATTCAAACAGACATGTGTGGAACTTTCTCGGTTGCTTCAATAGTAAAACATAGGTATTATGTTATATTTGTTGATGACTATTCTCATAGATGCTAGATATTCTTCTTGCAGAAGAAGAGTGAAACATTCTCAAAGTTCTGTGAGTTCAAGGCATTGGTGGAGAAGGAGTCGGGGGAGCAAGTGAAAGCTCTACAGAGCGATAATGGTGGTGAATACATCTCGGGCGAATTCAAATAATTCTGAAGAAAAGAAGGAATTCGAATAGAACTAATAGCACCTCATAACCCACAGAAGAATGGGGTTGTGGAGAGGAAGAACAGAACGATTGTGGGTGTTGCACAAGCTATGCTTGAGAGGGAGCTAGACTTGCATGCAGTGAAGGAACTGCTTGTTCCAAAAGATGAGCCTTCGGATGTGGATTAGCCACAAGAGGAGATTTATGGAGTGGAGGATTCCACTCATGCAGAACTAAACATCAGACAAGGCAGAAAGCGTACCACAGAAGTTGAGATATTGAAGCTTGATGCGGCACAGAATGTAGGAGTCCCCACATCACAGTGCAGAGAGAGACAGTCACCTGACCAATTTACTGGATACATGGCCTTTATGAGCAAGTGTATCATGACAGAGCCATATTATTTCAAAAAATCATTACAGGAGCCCACATGGCTAGATGCCATGGTGGAGGAGTATGACTCCATTGTTAGAAATAGTGCTTGGGAGATTGTTCCAAGGCCGGTGGGAAAATCAGTTGTAGGATCAAGATGGATCTACAAGGTAAAGCAAGCTGTTGATGGGAGTGTCGAGAAGTATAAAGCAATATTTGTTTCCTGGGGCTTCTCACAGATTGAGGGGATTGACTATGAAGAAACCTTTGCACTTGTCACACGGTATTCTTCCTTACAGACAATCCTTGCTCTCTCAGCGCAGATGGGTTGGCACATTCATCAGATGGATGTGAAGACTGTGTTCCTTAATGGGATCATTTAGGAAGAAGTGTACATTGAGCAGCCTAAAGGATTTGAGATCTTCGGCAATGAGTCGCATGTGTGTAGGCTCAAAAGAGTGTTGTATGGGCTGAAACAAGCACCCCGTGCTTGGTACACTCGGATCAACAACTATTTCACTAGAGTTGGCTTCACCAAGAGTGAGGCGGATGTAAACTTGTACTAGATTGTGGTGGAGGGTAAGCTTTAATCATTGTACTTTACGTTGATGATTTAATACTAACAGGTGATGAGCAGTTGATACACTCATGCAAGGCAGATCTTGCAAAGGAGTTTGAGATGAAGGATTTGGGCCTCCTTCATTATTTCCTTGGATTAGAAATATGGCAATAGGAAGGTGAACTATTTTTGTCTCAAGACAAGTATGCCCGGGAGATACTGGAGAAGTTTCACATGCAAGGCTGCAAGCCTATCGACACTCCTCTTCTAGGAAATTGGAAGAAAGAGGATGCTACATCGGCAGAGGTAGTGGATGCCACTATTTATCGACAGCTATGGGTTCGCTTATGTATTTAGTCAATACAAGACTGGACATATGCTATGCGGTGAACTAGCTTTCACAAGCGATGGTTAAGCCTACAAAGCTCTTTTGGAAGGCAGGAAAGCATGTCCTGAGATATCTCAGGGGCACATATGAGTATGGTTTATGGTACAGACAGACGGATGAGGTGAAGTTGCATGGCTTCACGGATGCAGATTGGGTAGGAAGCCCAACAGACAGAAAGAGCACATCAGGGGGGATTTTCAGTATTGGATATATGGCAGTTTCATGGTACAGCAGGAAACAAATATCCGTGGCACTCATTTCAGTGGAAGCAAAATACATGGCGGCAAGTCAAGCTGCATGTGAGGCTATCTAGATGAGGAAGATCCTGGTTGGTTTGTTCGGTTCACATTTAGATCCCATAGTGATACATTGTGATAATCAGAGTTGCATTAAACTCTCATTTAATCCTGTGTTTCATGATAGATCTAAACATATTGATATCCGTTATCATCATATCAGAGATTGTGTGTAGCGGAAGATCATGTTGCTTCAGTACATTCCTACGGAGGATCAGGATGTAGATATTCTGACGAAGGCGCTCACCAGGAGAAAATTCGAATACCATAGAGGCAGGATTGGGGTGAAGGATAATCCCTATCTTGTTGAGAGGGAGTGTTGAGATTCAACAAGATGATGAGCTTAGTGAAAAGAGTCACCTTAACTAAGTGGGCCCGCAGGCTATTTTTGGCACAAGTCTATTTTTAGAATATGTCTATTTTTAGACATGATGATCATATTTCAGAAGTTGTAGGATGCTATTTTTGGATGGTTGATCAAGTTGGAAAATAGATGAAATTATATTTTTAGAATATTGGGCGAAGTCTATTTACAGATCGTTGATCTAAAAATAGATGCATGTCGATTATTATTAGCTCTTAATAATAATCAGACACTAAACAACAACTTATTCTCTTGGAGCACTTTGTTTCAGTGCACATATGTGGCACATTAGTTGATTGAGGGAATTACGCAATTTCCAAGGGTTTAATGGAGCTAATGGATGGAGGACTCAGTTAGAACTCAAGTGGCAGAGTTATGACACATTTGGAAGAAGTAGTTTTGGAGTTGTATTCAGTTTAACTCAGTTGAGCTAATTGTATCTAGTCTAACTGATTGATACACTAGTGAGAGTGGAGTGAATTAATTAGTTAATTAATTCACAAATAATAACTCATTAATCAACTAAACAATATAGCAGTTAACTACAGTGCATGGCAATTTCAGTGGAGACCTAGTGGAGAGATAGGTGAAAGGGCAAGATAGACTATCTGTTGTGACTATAGTGATGCATTGATTGCATCACACACACATTGGAGTTTACAATGAGGATTACGTAGTCAAGGCAAGAGTAATTAGATTTCATTCTGGGCTATTCTTCAGCAGGGATTGTGCAGTGGAGGTAGGCTAGCAGGAGGCAAAGATCGGTGCTTGGATTTGCAAGATTGTTCCTGATTAGTGTATGACAATTGTATTTTACTGAGAGATTGATAAGCTTTGTATGAGGATTTTCAGATGATTCCATGATACATAATATATAGTTGGGGTTTTCATCTTCAGGCTTTCCCGATTAAAAACAATTGTGTTATGTGTGATTATTTTTATTTATGCTTTACATGTGTGTGCAATTAATTTTTCTGCAAAATATTAACAAGTGGAATGATTCAATATCTTGCATAAATTTAAATAGTGTGAGATCAGCTAAATCTAGGACATATGCATGCTTAGTGCATATAATTTCTACAAAAATGAGCACAATTGAACCTTTTTATTTGAATTTTCAAAGAGGAAGTAGGCATGTGTTTGCTGCCTCTAAAAGGCAAGGAGCCATATCTTCCACTTCAGCCAAGCAGATGGACAAGAAGTTCATAAAGGAAGAAGAAGAAGATCAACATGAGACTGAGTAGGAATTTAAAATCATTAATGTTGATAGTGATGATGAAAATGAGGCAAGGGGCTCAATAATATTGCTCAAGGGTAAGGATGCCCAAATCAAGGATTTTCAAGCCAACCTAGCTAGGGCTAGGAATTTCATCTTCTATTATGAGACTGAAAACAAGCACTTGGAAGCACAAAAGGCCATTTATGAGGTTAGGGAAATCAAAGCCAAGAAAGAGGTTGAAAGGACCAAGGTTAGGCTTGAATTCTCGGGTGTTTTTGATGAGAGTGAAGGTGAAGAAGGGCAGATGTCTAGAAGAAGGCCAAGAACAATAGGCTTGAGGAAGTCCTTGGCCAAGGAGAAGAAGCAAGAAAAAACATTGGTAGAGCATCTCACTCAAAGTGAGTTGCTTTCCATGGAGATTGAGTATGATCGGGAGCCTTAGTTAGAGAGGGCGAACACACACTTAGAGGATCAGCTAGCAAAGACACAAAGAGACCTTGGCCTTCAGAAAAATATGGCCAAGCAGTATGCCTTGAGGAATCAAATTGCAAGGGCCAAGCTCTGAAAGAGGAAAGAGGCCAAGAAAACCTTGGTATCCTAGCCGATGCTTCCCTACAAGCATCCCAAATCCCATGAGTAATATAATGGAAAATTTTGGAGAGTTTTTGACATTTTTGGTTTTTGACTGATTTTGAGGGCCAAGGGTGCAATGCCCTTGGCATTACGCTTTTTATCAGGGCATCCATTGGAGGTAAACTCTACATTTTTGGAATCCTTAGGGAAATGGAATCATGCACACAAAACTTCAGATCATTTGGAGTAGTTTTGGTCCTCCAAAAGGCCCAAAAACATGCAAATTTTCACCTTTCTGCCATGTTTTCAGGGCTGGCTTTGCGCCTTTAGCAGCCTTTGGAGTTTTGGTTTTGTAACATGTTAATGGATTCCAATTAGAAAACCAAGGGAATTTTTGGAAATTAGACTTGATAGGCTTTCCAACGAGCCATCAAGGAGCTCATTCTCACATCGGGAATGCCTTCAAAAGTCAGTTGCAAGGTGACCCAGCTTTATGTGCAAGCATTGCGCCCTTGGACCTCCCTGTTGCGCCCTTGTGTGAAAATGTCAACAAAAGACACTCATTTGTGGAAAATGGATATTTTATGGTTTTTTTGGGCAAATCACTCCAAATTTAGGTGTTAGAAGTTATTTTTCATTTATTTCATTAGATATTTTATGCCTTGGGCCTCGCATGGTCTCTTTGGACATAAATGGTATTTATGTGTATTTATGAAATTTTTAGACCCTATTTAGGGTTTTGGTCCTCTTTTCTTGTTAAATAAAACATTGAGGCCTCATTGTATATGTTGGATATTTTCTGAGCATAATATGAGATATACTTGGAGTTTATTGGTGAAATTGGTTTTTGGTGACTTGTGATGGATTTGGACTAAGTATCCATGGATTGAGCACACTCTTAGGATTCATAAAGCTTGGTTAGATGGTGATGTATTCCAAGTTTTTCTTTGTTTCCTTCAGTGATTCATTATGTTTATGGTTTCCTTGATCAAAAGATAGAAATAGAGAATATGACTTGCTTTCTTGGCACCCTACTTTTGCCTGCCTCTTTTGACTTCTATGTTTTCCTCCTTGAAGTTTAGCTAAAGAATTCTTAAATGCTCTTTGGTTTTTACTAAAATTTTATGTTAAAGGTCTATTTTTTGCAAGTAATGTTCATAGAATCCTTAACTACTCTTTAAATTTACTTATCTATTGTTTGAGGTCTACTTAGTACTGTTTGATTGAAGAATCATTTATTTCTCTTCATTTTTTTCTATACTGTCATACTGAAAGCTTTTTCCTTGTTCATAGTATGTTAAAGGATCCTTGATTTCCCCTTAATGTACTGTATTCACAACTCTATGTTCATTTCACCCACACAAAACCTACTTAAATACATTTGGCCTTGTTAAATTTCCCTATGAGACGCACTTGACATATTTTTGCACTATTCAAAACCTTTGCAGACTCCATATCCCAATGGATCTATTCTCTCTTACTCTACATATTCTCCTTGACAATTTATCCAACCAAACAAACAAACAAGCAAACCTTAATCCCTATAACTAGCCTAAAATGAAATCCTAAAATCTATCAAGTCCGCATCCTTTACACAAGTATAGAGAGAGCCCTCTCTGATTCCAAGAAGGCTAGGTCCTAGGACTCCAAAGACTGGTCCAATGTTACCCTTGTACATTTGGTCTTGCTAATCTAAAAAATTACGGGGACCTAACAAGCAAAAGAACAAATAACAAAATAACAAAATAGAGTGGTCTCTCAAGCAGATCAACCCTATACATTGAACTAGAGGAAAATCTTGTGTTTGAGGAAACGAAGAACAAGAAATCCTGTGACAGAAAGTTGACCATATCACAAACAGAGAAAAATTAAATCCTAATTTTCATAAGAATCAGAGAAGACGACAGCACTGTAAAAGCACCAACATTGAGCTTTATGAGGATAAAAAGTGTTTGTTCCAACATGTTTTCATGTAACCATGGATAATGAATTCACGATAAACACTAATGACAAGGAGAAGAATGGAGAGGAGGTTGGTAGGAGATCCTACCCCAACATAGGGAATCCTATCGAATTCACTTCTACTTCACTTCTATTAATTCACAATAAATATTGTAATATCGTATCATTCTATTGAAATTTCCTTTATAAGGTGCAGTACTAAAAGCATTCATGGTAAATGATAGTGATTTATTTGAAATTAAACTAATGATTACATGTGTTCTAAAGATGAAATGTCTCAGATCTATGCCACAGAAGGCTCCCATTAATATAGCAGCCATTAAACATCAATATATTGTACTACTAGCAATTTTTCCTCACATCCATTTTTTTTGTAAACCTAAAGAATTATTCAATATAAAATATGAATGTCTTTCCAGAACACAATGCATGCATTAGAACCAAGAATAAACATGATTACTTAAGTGGAGAAAAAAAATAACAAAATAAAAGCTTTAAACAACAAGGCTCATATAATAGTGATCCATTTAGACCAATGCAGACGTGAGTGGTTAAATTTAAACCAAGCTACCAAAAATAGCGAATAAATGGCAAGCATATTAGAGTTTTGTGATATTAAAAAACAAGAAATTATAGTTTAGGAAAATAATTTTAATGTAAAATTTTATTTAATCAAGAAACCATCTTTGAACTAATTTATTCCAATCGTATCGTACATACCTTGCCATTGAAGACAAAATATGACTAGTGTTGCCTGGATTCAGACAACTATATAATAACTTGCAAGCTGCAAATTCATGACGATAGCCCTCAATGCCTTCAGCATACAGCCCTTGAATCTGTGACTGACGTTGTACCATAACAATGTAGATAGTTAATTAAAAAGGGAAAATAACACATCCCAGATCTTATTTAAGTTTTAGCTATTAGGCCTTATAGTGCAGATTTTAGTCATTTTTTTCATCTTTCATGTGGGCCCTTTTCATATATAAGGGTATGAAATGTGCCAAGAACAGGACTTCTGTTGAGCTAATAAGTTCCCTTGTGTTCAAATTATATCACTACACTGACTCAGTTGTCTTAACTAAAACATTGAGACTTGTCTCAACCATTATGAGAAAAGACAATGCAAAGTACCTTACAGTAGTCATAGAATGTTGTTGACATTCATAAGTAGAGGCAAAATATAACTATAAGAAGAGAAGGCATAACTCTCAAAAATAATCTTATAGCTACTCCTAGAGGCATTAAGACAAAAAATTAAAGAAGATAAAACATTTTTCAGATGGCTTTGCAAATATCAGATGGAATCAGAAAGGATATGATATAGAGTCTAGACACACTAATCCTATTTGAACATGGTTACCAAAATGTGGAAATTTTTTGAAACAAGACACTAATTTCCTCACAAAAATTTAAAAAGTAAAAATATTTCCATCAACTACAATGAAAGACAAGATACAAAAGCAACAGGTAAAAATTACATGACGCAATAATTCATACCTGGTTGTATTTGGGCATGTCTCTAGCCTCCAGAGCTAATCGAGCATGTGTTTCATAGACCTACAACAATATATAAAAGGTAATTTCCAATACTTTATTATAATATTTCGTTACTTTGATTCAATGACAAACACGTAGATGATCTGGACTGAAGTAGTGGATACCGTCTAACATATGTGCTATCGAACCATGTGCCATTTTAACCATATCCACTACTGGACAAAAAAATTGGTAAATGGGATTTGAATTTATCTCAAATTGAATTCATTTATATTAATTTAATGAATAGAAAATCTAAAGAAGTTCATTTTAGGGAGTAAATTTATGGCGGGGCTCCAAAAGGTGTTGATTTTCTCAAGTTGTCAGAAACAAAAATAAAAAGAGTGTGATGCTCACAGTTTTACAAAAAGCCTGAAGGAAACTCATGAAAATATTAGAATGAAGCTACAATAGGGTAATGACAGTGCCTTGAACAATACGCCTTTTGGAGTAGAAGCAGAGGAAATACATAAGCTTGGATTGTAACAATGTAACAGAGTGTTGAGCACATCATGTTTCAAGATCAAGCTTTGGGTTTCTTTAGCTCAGCTAGAAAATTTATTTAGCTTTTCTCATCTTTCTCTACCTTTGGTCCACAATAAATTGGTATCAACTCCTCAATATAAAATTCCTAGTGTCCAAGGATTGAACCTTCTATCTTGAGAAGTGGAAGTGTTGGAAATGTTGTCATTGATGGCAAAGGAATTGGAAAAGAAGGAGCATCTGAAACAGTAGAAGAGAAGAACAGAGGAAGAGTGCATTTACATAAAACAGTATCAGTCAAGGAACAGAGACAAGCAATGAATTGAAACAGAGTAGGAGACAAAGGCCATCGAATAAAAAAAAAAGAATAAGTGAATGTTCTAGAAAATGGTAATTCATGTGTGAACATAATGTATGCATCCTGATGAAGGATAAAGGAAATCCTGTGTATGATTGAGTTCTAGTGATACTCTGATGGGTGGAGAATACCGAGAGTATTTGGGTATTTATTGGTTTAATTCTCGTACGGAATGCCCTGAAACTCTGTGTGAAGTCCTGTTGGGAGAGTGAGCCACGGACGTGCTCTGTGTGTGCAGGGCACATAAGCTCTATCGGTCAAAGTAATAGTGCGTTCCGCATGTGTTAGACAATAAAAAGAAAGGTGTCCCTGTTGAATGCAAAAGAAACGAGTTGAATATTCCATAAGGATTTCATCAGAGTTGTATAACAGTATTATGGTTATATGAACTAATAACGCGGAGGAAGAACAATTAAAACAAAGTTATACTTTCATGAAGAAACGTAGCAATGACGGAATAAAGACGGACGGAACCTTGAGCGAAGGGAGGAACCACGAAGGAGGAATAGTACAAGTGGTTTCCAGTTTTCATCGCACCGCTTTTGACGGGCAAGCGGTATTCAAGAGGTGGGGAGGGATTCCATAGAACGGGCGACACGCGTCCCTGTATGACTTCACAAAACCGCTTACCACTGCGTGCCATCGCGTGTTATTGTTCGACCTAGGATGCCCAACGATATTGTTGAGCACCGTCGATCTAGAGGGAAGCCATCGGACGGTGGTCATATGAGGAAGATGTGCGAAGGTTAACCAAAGTACGGCGGTCATCGCACGTTATTGTCCGCGTGTCTTCGCCAAGCGATATCCATCCGATCAAATGAGGCGGCGCGACGCGATAACAACCGTCGGATGGAAACGATCATTAGCGATGGGCCCAGTTTTTTCAATTATATTGATTAAGCCATCGATTATGCATGTGGGGCCAGATCCAAAGGTCTTTTTAAAAAAAACCATTTGATAAAAGCGCTGATTATTAATATAAAGTTCTATTATATATATTGGATTACCAAAGGTTGTGAATAATATTTATTTATCAAATTCCACAAATTTGATAAATAAAATTCCAATAAAAGAAATAAAACCATCAGCGACACGTTAATGTTACTTATCCTTGGCTATAGTATTATTTGGCGGAGAAAAAGATTACCTTTGGGACAATTCGTGCATGGAAGAATGAAGATTGGGATTTCAATTTGAATTGGTTCGACTTTTAATATGAATACCATTAGTAGTTGACTGGTTTTCTACTCATGGTATTAAGGAAAAACTATATAAGAAGAAGCGCATTATGGTTCAGGGTGTGCAGGTGGAAGTGTTGTTAATAAAAAAAAATATCTTTAAGAGATATCTGCATAGATGATGAACCTATGGATATGATCTAGAAATGATAAATCTCTACGATGATCGGAAAAAATAAATGATGAAGACCTGATGGAAGTCTGATGAAGAAATTGAAGAAATCTGGTGAATCTGAGGGTTGAAGCCTTCTGTATGAAAGTGGAAGCATCCTGCCAGTAAAATTTGGTGTTAAAATCAGGGGGTTGGAGCTCCCTTCCAGTAGTGGCTGGAGAACGGGAAAAGGTTGTAGCCTTTCTGTAGGTGGGTGCCTGCGTGCTGGTGTAAGTCTGCGCCAACATAAATTGTAAGAAGTTTTCTTTATAATAAATATTGAAGACTGAGATAACAGCAGCGGTGGTTTTCTCCCGAATTGGGTTTCCACCTTAAATACTGGTGTTCATATGTTTTTCTTATGTTTGATGGTTTGTTCTGTTATTTCTATTCATGCTTACTGCTTACTAAACATCTGATGAATGAATGATGCAATGATCTAATTAAAGACATAATAATATCTCTGGACATACAATTCGAATTCAATAATGGTTTTAAGAGAAAGGAAAACTAAAAAAATTTCAGTTAGCTCTAAATACTGATTCACCCCCCCCCCCCCTCTCAGTATTTTTCCAATAGGAAGGTATCAAAGCAGGTCCTTCTGAAAAAGCTTAGCCACTAGAAGGAAGATCAAGCAAGATGAGCAATCAAGATGGAACATCATCTATCAGGCCTCTGCTCTTTAATGGAAACAATTTAATCTTCTGGAAAACAAGGATGAGATCCTATCTTCAGTCTCTGGGAGCTGATGTATGGGAAATTATTGAAGGAGGATATCAATATCCAACTGCAGTACCAATAGATTCGACGGAAAGAAAGAATTATGAAACCAATACAAAGGCAGTCAATGCTCTATTGGGAAGTCTAACTGAATCAGAATTTGTCAAAGTCATGCAGCTGAATATAGCAAAGGAAATATGGGACAAAATCATTCTAAGTTATGGAGGTGATGCAAAGGTAAAAAGTGCTAAACTCCAAACTCTCAGAATTAAATATGAGAATCTAAAAATGGATAATGAGGAGAGCATTGAAAATTTATTTTTACATCTTGATGATATTGTAAATTGTATGAGAAATCTGGGAGAAACAATAACCAAATCTACTCTGGTTGAGAAAATTTTAAGATCACTAACGAAAAAATTTGAGTCAAAATTTTCTGCTCTTGAAGAAAAGGATCTTCAAAATCTTACTATGGTGCAACTTCATGGCATACTAACTGCATATGAAATGAGAAGAGGAGGACCATCTGAAGTCGAAGAAGCAGTCTTTAGAACTTCTACAAAAGGGAAGGAAGTAAAAAAAACAGAAGGATCAGGATATATCTCAGAAGAAGATGAGATAAACTTTGTAAAGAAACTTCAACTTGGCACAGGACGGTTCAGAGGTAAGCTTCCTTTCAAATGTTTTGATTGTGGAAGAGTTGGTCATTATGCTGCTAAGTGTCCTCATAAAGAAACACATAAAAAGGGGAAGGAAGTAGCAAGAAGGAATAATAATCGTTTTAGCACTAGAAAAAGTTACTATACTCATGAAGACAGTGATGGGTTATCTGATAGTGAGGAAGAATGTGAACAAGATCTTAGACTTCTCATGGCATTTGAAAAAGAATCTAGAGAAGAAAAGGATACTTTTGTGGATGCTCTAGAAGACAATGATTTTCTTTATGAAAACAATAAACTCAAAATTTGCTTAGAAGAGAGTAAAATAACCATAGAAACTTTGAAAATCAGCTTGAAGAAAAAGAGAAACACAATGAGAAATTAGAGTGTGAAGTAGTAAGTCTAAGAAAATAAATTGAGAAAGTAAAGACTCTGAATCTTAGATTTGCTAAAGGATCTGAAACCTTAGATGAGATTATCAAGGTACAATGTTCTCCCCTTATAAAGACAGGTCTTGGATATATCGGAGAATCTTCTCAGGCTTCAACACCAAATTATCTAAAAGTAGCTACAGCTGGTATACAACATGCTACCACTCAACAAGGGAATAAAGAATCTTTGCAGATAAATCATGATCATCTCAATTCAAATAACACTAATAGGAATATCTTTCAAAAAAACACCAATCAACAGGTAAATTCAAGTAGGAGATTTCATGATCGCAGAAATTTCTTCTTCAATGGACAATGTTTCTCATGTCACAATTTTGGTCATAAATTTGTTGAATGTGTAGCATATAAAACCATCATGACAAGAGAAGCAAGAAAGAAAAGGATTGATATTAAAACAAAGAAGAATACCTATAACAACTTTTCTCCTCTTCAAAATGAAGTTGAATGTGCTTATTGCAATAACTTTGGCCATGAAGAATCTGAATGCAGGAGCAAAGTTCAACCAAAAGAACATGTTCCTTCAAGCTCCAAAGTATGGAAAAAGAAGGAATTACAGGTTGAAAATTTTGGCATAGCGTTATTTGTAGAAGATGAAGAAAACCAATGGTACATTGATAGTGGATGCTCAAGACACATGACAGGTGACAAAAACAAACTTCTTGCATATAGTGCTCTAGAAAAGGAAAAGAATGTTACATTTGGAAATGATACTCCTGCGGTCATTAAGGGAAAAGGGTCTGTTTTTCTAAAATAAAAGGTGAAAGCTAATGAAGTCATGTATGTGGATGGATTAAAGCATAACCTGTTAAGTGTAAGTCAAATGTGTGATCAAGGAACTGAAGTTGTCTTTAGTTCAAAAGAATGTGTGGTACATGATCTTGATACAAGTAAAGCAATTATAAAAGGAAAAAGAACTCCAAGCAACCTGTATGTATTGAAGAACTGCAAAGAACAATGTTACTTGAGTATATCTTCAGAAAATTGGCTATGGTATAGAAGGTTGGGGCATCTGAGCTTCTCTCAAATCAAAAAATCAAGCAGACTTAAAGTTGTTCGTGATCTTCCCAATATTACTCTACCTGAAAATATCATATGCAAATCTTGCCAATTTGGTAATCAAACCAGAGTACAATTTAATGCCAAGGAAGGATCATCAAGTAAGCCTCTTAAACTCATTCATACTGACATATGTGGACCTATGAAGAAAATTTCACCACGTGGTGAACAATACTATATCTTATTTATTGATGATTTCTCTAGAATGTGTTGGATTGGGCTGCTTAAACACAAAGATGAAGCATTTGATAAATTTCAGATCTTCAAAGCACTAGTTGACAATGAATTAGATCTAAAAATCAAGTGTCTCAGATCTGATCGAGGAGGAGAATATACATCATATGAATTCCTTGAATTTTGTGAACAACATGGCATAAAAAGATAGTTTTATGTAGCTGGCACTCCACAACAAAATGGTGTTGCAGAAAGAATGAATAGAACAGGTCAACAAATGGCTAGAGCTATGCTTGATGATTCTGGAACACCTGACAAATTTTGGGGAGAAGCAGCACATACAGCAGTAAACATTCTCAACAAGGCACATGTTCGTGTAAATAGTGATAAAACTCCATATGATCTCTGGTATGGTAATCCTCCCACTATAAAGCATTTTAGAATTTTTGGAAGCAAATACTTTATCAAGAATAATGATGAAAAACTTGGCAAGTTTGAACCCAGAGCAGATGAAGGAATACTTCTTGGTTACTCCTCTAAGAGTAGAGCATATAAATGTTACAATAAAAGACTTTGGAAGATTGTTGAATGTATTGATGAGTCTCCTGCAGCTCCAAAAGAAGAAAAACAAACAACAGATGAAGATGATGATGACATATATCCTTCTACATCAAATAGGAATGATATAGACAGTGAACCCAATGAAGAACCCGAAGATGATTTATCTGAAAAAGCTCCATCCAGATATGTTCAAAAGAATCATCCAGAATCTCAAATCTTGGGAGAAAAGGGATTAGGTATACAAACAAGAAGGACTCTTGTGGGATCTTCTAGCAATCTGGCATTTTTTTCCACTATTGAACCTCACAATGTCAGTCAAGCTAGCAAATATGAATGTTGGATTCAAGCCATGAATGAAGAGCTTGATCAAATTGAAAAGAATCACACTTGGGAATTAGTACCAAGACCTCATGACAAAAATTTCATTGGAACTAAATGGATATTAAAAAACAAGTTAAATGAGAATGGGGATGTTATAAGAAATAAAGCTAGACTTGTTTGCAAGGGGTATTCTCAACAAGAAGGTATGGACTTTGAAGAAAATTTTGCTCCTGTAGCCAGACTTGAAGCCATAAGAATGTTTCTTGCTTTTTCAAGCTTCCAACAAATCAAAGTTTATCAAATGGATGTTAAATCTGCTTTTCTCAATGGGGATCTAGAAGAATAAGTTTATATAGAACAACCAGAAGGATTCATTTTGGGAAATGATGAAAAACTTGTTTGTAGACTTAAAAAGGCTCTATATGGTCTCAAACAAGCTCCAAGGGCATGGTACTATCGTCTTGAAAAATATCTTCATCAACAAGGATTTTCAAAAGGGTCTGCTGACAGCAACTTATACACAAAAACTGAAAATGAAAAACTATTGATTGTGGTTGTATATGTTGATGATATCATTTTTGGAAGTAATGAAGAGTCTATGAGTCAGAAATTTGCTTCTGATATGAAGCAAGAATTTGAAATGTTTTTACTTGGGGAACTAACATTCTTTCTTGGCTTACAAGTGCAACAAGCAACAAATGGCATATTCTTATCACAAGCAAAATACCTCAAGAAAATCCTGAAGAAGTATGGCATGGAATATTGCAAACCTGTAAGTACACCAATGATAACCGGATGTAATCTCAGTTCTAATGATGATTCCCCCACGGTGAATCAACCAGAATACAGATCTATGATAGGAAGTCTACTTTATCTCACTGGGACAAGACCAGACATTATGCATGCAGTTGCGATTGTTGGATGATTCCAAGCTAATCCAAAAGAGTCTCACCTTCAGGCTGTGAAAAGAATATTCAAATATATATAAGGAACTCAAGACTTTGGACTATGGTATCCAAAGAATGATGATCTTACTCTTCATGCATACACTGATGTAGATTGGGCTGGAAATGTTGATGATCGGAAAAGCACTAGTGTTGGTGCATTCTATATGGGGCCCCGGTTAGTATCTTGGTTCAGCAAGAAGAAAAGCTTTATTGCATTATCTATAGCAGAAGCAGAATATGTGGCTGCCGCATCATGTTGCACTCAACTTCTCTGGATGATGCAAACCTTACAAGACTTTCAAATCAAATGTTCACCTCCTATATCCATTATGTGTGATAACACAAGTGCCATCAATCTCTCAAAGAATCCTGTTATGCATTCCAAGACCAAGCACATTCCCATCAAGTATCACTTATTACATGAACAAGTGCTTGAAAAAAAGGTGAATTTGGAATATGTGCCCTCCAAAGAACAAGTTGCTGATATATTTTCCAAACCTTCACCTAGGGAAGTGTTTGAATATCTCAGACAGAAGATGGGAGTAGTCTCTGCCATGCAGAAGATCAGATCTACTTAAATTTAGAAGATTAAATTGGATATGCTCCCATTGAAAATATTCAGGATGCACAGTCTAAGGGGGAGCATTGGTCATGAGGAAAGGATGCATTATTGGCACTCTACTTGTTTGTCATGTTTGAGAACTTTTGATCTTGTTTGTATAAGTCATTTCTATTATTTCATTGAATATTATGTTTGAATATGCAACATAATCTCAGGGGGAGCATGGTATTGTCGTTAGAAAGGAAATTTATCAACCCTTTGCCTTTGATGTCAAAGGGGGAGGAAAAGCAAAGAGGGGCTTCTATAAGACAAACAAAGGAAGAGTATTGCCATCAATGCCAAAGGGGGAGGTTGTTGGAAATTTTTTCATTGATGGCAAAGGAATTGGCAAAGAAGGAGCATCTGAAACAGTAGCAGAGAAGAAAAGAGGAAGAGTGCATTTACAGAAAACAGTATCAGTCAAGGAACAGAGACAAGCAGTGAATTGAAACAAAGTAGGAGACAAAGGCCATCGAATAAAAAAAAGAATAAGTGAATGTTCTAGAAATTGATAATTCATGTGTGAACATAATGTATGCATCCTGATGAAGGATAAAGGAAATACTGTGTATGATTGATTTCTGGTGATACTCTGATGGGTGGAGAATACTGAGAGTATTTGGGTATTGATTGGTTCAATTCTCGTACGGAATGCCTTGAAACTCTATGTGAAGTCCTGTTGGGAGAGTGAGCCACGGACGTGCTCTGTGTGTGCAGGGCACATAAGCTCTATCGGTCAAAGTAATAGTGCATTCTGCATGTGTTAGACAATACAAAGAAATGTGTCCCTGTTGAATGCAAAAGAAACGAGTCGAATAGTCCATAAGGATTTCATCGGAGCTATATAACAGTATTATGGTTATATGAAATGATAACGCGGAGGAAGAACAATTAAAACAAAGTTATACTTTCATGAAGAAACGTAGGAATGATGGAATAAATATGGATGGAACCTTGAGCGAAGGGCGGAACCACGAAGGAGGAACAGTACAAGTGGTTTTCGGTTTTCATCACACCGCTTTCGACGGACAAGTGGTATTCAAGAGGTGGGGAGCGATTCCATAGAACAGGTGACACATGTCCCTGTACGACTTCACAAAACCGCTTACCACTAAGCGCCATCGCGCGTTATTGTTCGACCCAAGATGCCCAACGATATTGTTGAGCATCGTCGATCTGGAGGGAAGCCATCGGACGATGGTCGTATGAGGAAGATGCGTGAAGGTTAACCAAAGTACGGCGGCCATCGCACGTTATTGTCTACGCGTCTTCGCCAAGCGATATCCATCCGATCAAATGAGGCGACGCGACGCGATAGCAACCGTCGGATGGAAAAGATCATTAGCGATGGGCCCAGTTTTTTAAATTATATTGATTAAGCCATCGATTATGCATGTGGGGCCGGATCCAAAGGTATTTTTAAAAAAAGCCATTTGATAAAAGCGCTGATTATTAATATAAATTTCTATTATATATATTGGATTAGCAAAGGTTGTGAATAATATTTATTTATGAAATTCCACGAATTTGATAAATAAAATTCCAATAAAAGAAAGAAAACCATCAGCGGCACGTTAATGTTACTTATCCTTGGCTATAGTATTATTTGGCGGAGAAAAATATTACCTTTGGGACAATTCGTGCATGGAAGAACGAAGATTGGGATTTCAATTTGAATTGGTTCAACTTTTAATATGAATACCATTATTAGTTGAGTGGTTTTCTACTCATGGTATTGATAAAGGCAAAACTATATAAGAAGAAGCGCATTATGGTTCAGGGTGTGCAGGTGGAAGGGTTGTTAATAAAAAAAAAAATCTCTTTAAGAGATATCTGCATAGATGATGCACCTATGGATATGATCTAGAAATGATAAATCTCTACGATGATTGGCAAAAAGAAATGATGAAGACATGATGGAAGTCTGATGAAGAAATTGAAGAAATCTGGTGAATCTGAGGGTTGAAGCCTTCTGTATGAAAGTGGAAGTATCCTGCCAGTAAAAGCTGGTGTTAAAATCAAGGGGTTGGAGCTCCCTTCCAGTAGTGGCTGGAGAACGGGAAAAGGTTGTAGCCTTTCTGCAGGTGGGTGCCTATGTGCTGATATAATTCTGCGCCAGCATAAATTGTAAGAAGTTTTCTTTATAATAAATATTGAAGACTGAGATAACATCAGCGGTGGTTTTCTCCCGAATTGGGTTTCCACCTTAAATACTGGTGTTCATATGTGTTGCTTATGTTTGATGGTTTGTTCTGTTATTTCTGTTCATGCTTACTACTTACTAAACATCTGATGAATGAATGATGCAATGATCTAATTAAAGACATAATAAGATCTCTGTACATACAAGTTGAATTCAATAATGGTTTTAAGAGAAAGGAAAACTAAAAAAATTCCAGTCAGCTCTAAATACTGATTCACCCCCCCCCCCTCTCAGTATTTTTCCAACAAGAAGGTATGAAAAAGGATTGCAAGACCTAGGCTGATGAATATTAACGGAACCTTCTTATATTGAAACTGTTTGTAGAGTGCAAGACCTGGGCTGGAATTGTCAGTTGATTTGGTGGCCTCCACATGCACCCATTATTGGGAGTGTCATTCGCCACTTTCTTTTCAATTCATCAACTACATGACATTATCTTTGGAAAGTCAAGACATTACAGATTCAACTATTCAACCATCATATCTTAATTTGGAGCTTAATCCTTAAATCAGCATAGATATTTATCACCCTTTGCTAATTATATCTCGTCTAAATTTCACCAACATTTTCAATTGATCACATCTCAAACCCTAAGTAGTTCCTAAAAGCTTCTCTAATCTGTTAATATCCATCAAACCTTTCATATGCAAGAAAAACTTAGAGAAAAGGATAAGGTTTTGATCCAAATCGTGACCCTCTGCAACAAATGGTAACAAAATATCGATGGCACAAATTTCAAATAAATCCTCAAGAGAACCACAACATTCTAACCCCAGATAATGATAGGGGACCTCCCCAAGATTCACTTGGTTTTCTAAGCTCACTACTGTTTGCAGAAGTAATCAACTAACAATCCACATAGAAAAGACATGAGGTACAGACACCAATATCTCAACTTTGTTAATGGAATATCTACCATTAAAGGTGGTTCCCACATTGATCTAGTATTAAACCAGATAACAACCCATGTGATGAACATTGTAAATAAGAAGAATAAGATAGTGTTGATCAGTGGTTTTCAGTGATGTCAACCCAAGCAGCACTAGGGGCTACCCAGATCTTGCATGGGAATTTTGACCTACCAAATTACTATATTCTTGGTCAAAAATATTTTTGATGGTTTCTACTTGTCGGGATGTTTCCGTTGATATATGGCACGCCATGTAATTCTTCACGGTTTGAGAGATATTCATGTTTGAAGTTTGTAACCCCAGTTAGTGGGCTAAAACCCCATGGGGCTATGGCATGGGTCATTTAAAAGTCAATAATTAATAATTTTTAAGCTCCTAAATTCCCTCCCACGTTCACTTGTTGAATTCCCTCTCAACCTAAGCATTTATATAAATTGTGATACTCATATCCTCCTCATGTAGGGATTTCACCACCTGAAACAGGTTATCGTGGAATTTGTGCTATAACATTTTTTTCTACAAAGGTTCAGAAGCTGAAATTGTTGTGCAGTGAAGCTGAAATCCTCAGGAAGCTCCTGTAAAAATTTCAGATCAATGTGCACAATATTTTTGGAGATATGATCTATGGAAGTCAGTGTTTTTGCAGGCTCCTGAAATTCATCTCAAGGAAGTGACCTTAGGAGAATCGTCATTACTCTCTCTCTGAGTATTAGATTGGAATTCTGTAAGAAGTGACAGATATTAAATAGACTATAGTTTTCATTTTATCAATTTCAAATCTGAATGAAGAAACAGTGACACGTGGCACACCATACAAGTTCACTCTACTGAACTAGTCCATAATTAGGGCATTGTGAGAGATTGGGCATAAATATCTCTTGAAGAATCCAAATTGGGTCAGAACTATGGCATTGGAAAGAAGACTCAGAGGACTAATACATGACTAAAAATCACATATTGGGGATCTGAAATAATAGATATACACCATATTCAATATTGAGCTCCTATAAGGCAAGAAAAAGCTAGATCATGTATTGCAAAGGACAATACTTTCTAGGGCAACAAATCAAAGCAAGGTGCAGCAGAGGGTAGCATGAAAAGAGTAGTAATAAAGGTGTAGAAAAGCAGTAATAAGTTCACCACATGAAGTCTTCAAGTGGGCAGAACTGCATATATTCATTGTAAAGGTATCATTGTACTAAGTCATTGCAAATGCGCCATTGTAAAAATTGTACAAGTGTCTATCTACCAAGAGTTGAAGAGGCAGTGTAGGGAGGTCTATGATCATCATTAGGTGGCTATGTCATAGTTTGGGTTATGGTGTAGTGTATCTTCTTCTTCTACATCATTCTATATCATTGTAAAGTGGACCATTATCCCTGGTACGAGAGTCCATTATTGTTTTATTCTTCTATAGGGTGGTAGGGTGGTGCTAGGGTGAGTTGTATCTCATTGGGTGTTGGGGCATCCGTTCAGTTGAATACTTAAGAATATCGGGAATTGGAGTGTCCATCCAATGGGAGCTGGAGAAGAATGCTTTTCTAGATTCTAGGAAGTTGGAGCTTTATTTTCAATTGGATTTTAATATTAAAAAAATATTAGAAAAGCATTCAAATGGTTTTTGTCCCAGAGAGGGTTTCCACCTTAAAAATTTTGTGCAGTTGTGTTCCTTTCGTTTATTTCTATCCTTGTACAAACACTAATAATAATTGAATATTAACTAATGCTCTGAAATATTAGTAATAACACTAATTGAAAGGAATATTGATTCACCCCCCCCCCCCCTCAGTATTTCCAATAGAGAGCTACGGTGAAAGCACACATGATAAAGAATCATTTATGGATCTTTGTCAATTCTTTGATTGAAAATCCTTCATTTGAATCCCAAACCAAGGAGACACTGAAAACTCGTCATAACAGCTTTAGTTCAAAGTGGGAACTCTCTCAAGAGTTTTTGAAGAAAGTTGATAAATGTGGAGTTGTTGAGAACATATTATCATGGGCAGACTTCAACTTCACACACTCTTTCTGGACATCTCTACTCAATATTCCTTCATTTCCTGTTGAATTCATTACTCCTATTTTCAACGAAACCCATAAAAATGGACGGATATTGTCTTTCTATACCATGCTTGAGTATGAATCATGGAGAGAATATATAGGTGGATCAGCATCAGGATAAAGTACTATAAAGGTCTCGGTATAAGTACTTCTAAAGAGGGGAAAGAATGTTTTAAAAACTTGGACAAACATAAAAAAGACTTCATGTGGATAAATGAGTAAGATGGAGATGCAATTCAATTGGCCTTCAGCAAGAAGAAAATAGAGGCCAGAAAGAACTGGCTAAGCCATTTTGAGCCAGGAACATATTTGGACCAGACTGACACACTTATCAAGTACATAGACTTTGTAAACAAGGAACTAATCCGATTTTCCATGGATGATTTGCAAAGATCCATCCCATCCATGGTTGATGGTTTGAAACTAGGGCAAAGGAAAATATTGTTTTTCTCTTTCAAGAGAAATTTTGTTACGCAAGCAAAGGTTGCTAAATTATTGAGTTATGTCTCAGAGCAATCTTCTTACCATCACAGTGAGCAGAGTCTTGCTAGCACAATTATTGGAATGGCACAAGATTTTTTTGGAAGTAACAACATTAACCTCCTTGCTCCACTTGGTCAATTTGGTACCAGAGCCCAGGGTGGAAAATATCATGCAAGCGCTCGATATGTTTTCAAATTCTTGTCACCAATAACACGCTTCTTGTTCCCAAAATATGATGATGTATGCTTGGACTACTTGAATGAAGATGGAAAAAAAATTGAGCCAACGTGGTATGTGCCAATTATTCCAATGGTACTTGTAACTGGAAGTGAAGGAATTAGAACTTGTTGGAGTTCCTTTGTACCAAACTACAACCCAAGGGAATGTGATAAGATGGATACAATACAATGGTGGTTATATCACCATAAATAGAACAAGTAAGTATAAAAATAGTATAAAAACAAAAAATGTTTCAATGTTTAAAAGCATGTTCAAACTTACAATCAAATAGAGGAAAAAAAACATACAGAAGACCAGATAATAATCATGAACAAGCTTCATTTTGAATTATGAACTATAAAGGAAATTACAAAATGTGACACTACAAACCTGTTCAAGTGCACAAGCAAAAAGATCTTGGACATGACCCTGGTTGACATGTTGTATTGCTCATGATGCAAGAGGATTTGTACCTATGCTGCCAAGTCATTCAAAATCCATAATTATCTATACAATAAATACAAGTAATATTTGTAGTATTTTTTACTCTAAGAGGAATTCTTATGATAATGTTAGAACATATGTTGACAATGTAAAAACATACCTTAATAATCTCCTCTTTGTTTCAAGAACAATTTATTGGAGTCGCCTGAACTTGGAACAAGCCTCCCACGATCTAAAAGAGTAGCAACTAAGTCAACAATGATTTTTTTGCTGCTATGTTGGATCAAGGGAGGTTTGCTCCAAGATTAAATCAATCCAATAAATTATTCTTTACTAAATGGGGCCAACCACGTGAAGGTGGAATCTCTTATGCCCCCCACCCCCCACTCACATCACTCTCAATTCCCCAATACCCAATCTATATTTCATTTTTTACTTTCATGAGCAGAAAAAAGAAATATTCAATAACTAATTAAAAATAAATGCAACAAAAAGTACGCAAGAAAACATTGAAAGTGTTTGGCATAAAAATAGTATGATAAATGAGTTTTTATATAATGCAAAAAAGGTTCCAAGTATGGTAACATTTGTCTTATAATAATACAATATTTTACATTATCAAATTTTATTTTTCTTATTCCTACTTTTAAAGCTCTTAACTACATCATCAACATCATTGTTCTCTTCTTCTATTTGGTGTCTTTCCTACATAGCTAACCTAGTTTCGTACTCACAATGTCTGGTCTCATGCAGTGACGAGGCATCGCCTACAAAAACAAATAATATTAAATTTTAATTGTCGTTTTTTAAATATCATTGAAGTAGTTCGGTAATATTAATAAAAAAAAATATTGCAATGACATTATTTACCTAGTGCACCAATTATCACCATTGGAACCGTTGCCCTGTGTTCCTCTCTGGTGGTAGGATGCTCAAGTACAACATTCTATGTCATTTAAAAAAAAATGTTATAGGGACACAACCCTCAAGGTATAAATAGAAAAAATTATAAGTAGAAATTAATTACTTTCGTGGCCCTCACTGATAGTAGCATTATCGGCCTGGTCCCCACTGAAATGATCAGGTTTCACACGAGGACCATGTACTTCTAGCAATATTTCACTCTCAACACACTACTCTACAACTGGGTTATTTGGCTCATTGAAAGTGTTGCTCCCTTAATTTAAACAAATTTGTTAGAAATTAAATTTATGGATGAAAACAAACATATTGAAAGGTTAACGTTTTACCTTATTAGGCATTATGGATCTTGGGACCTGTCCAAAGCTTATATGACGTTAAACTACGGCTTTATAGCCCGAGCGGAAAGCGATCTCTCTATCTTCCATTGTGGTTTACATTCCAAATTCATCACCCTATATTACATGTGATTATTTGATGGGATTACAAAAATGTTGGAAGGTGATGCAATTAATTATAATATGTTTAGCTACTTACAATTCTTGCCGCTAATTTCAAGTAGCCTCCCTGGCATAGCTTGTGATGGCCTTTTTTTTTCAATCCTAGCATTGGTTGCCTTCGAGGTGTTAGGAAACCTATCATCAAAATCTTGAAGTCAGTAATGTAGAACATTTTTATTTTAAACATAGATAAAATTAAATCTATTGAATTAAAGTTGTAATTTACCTTGCGGGTCCAGTTAGAATTTTTCCTTCTTTCTTGGCCTTTTTCTCTTTTCTGTCATCGATGAGTGCTCTCCACTTCCTCTCTGGAACTGTGAGAGGACGCTTATATCTAGAGTTAATTTGCAAGTATGTCCTATAGGTGTCCCACATATATTTCAGATATTTTCCAATTGCCCGGGCGACCGTTGTTCTATCAAATGTGCCCACCCCAAAAGGCCTTCTAGATAATCTAGAATTTATTTTTTCAGGTTGGAATTCTGGGAATTCCACCTTGTGTGTATGATTAGGCAAAAAATTACCAATGCCTTCCTTTCTAAGGCCCTGTAAAAATCATTTTTTCTACACAGAAAAAGATATTATCATTAATTCAAAAATAATAATCATGATAAAATATGTTTTAGATAGAGTACATGAAACAGTTAACATATTAAAACTTACCTGGGAGTTGTACTTTCTTTATAGGAACACCTTCATTTTTCACCAAAAACGTGCCTTGAATGGTCCTCATGGAGGTGACACGTGTAGCTCTAGGAAATGCAATAATAAAGTTGGCCATGCCAGCCTCATCACTGCCAACATGTTCAGCGGTTGGCTGTGTGTCTTCTTGGGGGTGTGTTTCTTGGATACTACCTAAAGGCATAGAAGGTGTACGAGAGGGTTCCTTGGGAATCTCTTGCCTTTTTTTCCCACTACCACCAACACCGGGGACATCAGGTCCCAGGAAAAAACTACATACAAAAGAATTTTTTTGTTAGTTTAGTTAATGTAAAAATTATAAATCAAAATATCATTTTTAGTTTTTTTTATTACCTTATATGTTTCTAGCTGGGTCATAGCTTGTCTTATCCTTTTTCCTAATTCAGGTGTTTGAGGCACAATTTCTACCAAACGCTCAAGTTCCTTGGTTGCTGTTAGCGCCCTTTTTCGTAGCAACACCAATGGACATGGAGATGAACACAACTCTTCCTCGTTGAGGGAATCATCACGTGCACCATGGCCAAGCATCTGCATATTTGAACAAAATTGACATTATTTCAATTATGTAAAGAACTAAAATATCTGAAGATAGAGCAAGGCTGGCACTTTACATGTTTTTCGGCTGGCCCCTTTCCGCGATCATTCTGCCACATTATAAAATAATAAGAAGCATGAAATATATAAAAAAAAAATATTGTTAAAGATAAAGAAACTAATATGAAACTGAAATTGTTATTTTTTTACCTGTCCTGGGGTTGTTCCTGTGCCATGATCAGTCTGTCACATTGCAATAAAATTAGAAATGTGAAAACTTGAAAACACAAAATGAAAACTAAAATAATTTTTAAATTTACCTTTATAATACATAAAATTTGTGCATTAAAGAGTACAACTTTACCATCAAATGACATTTGAGTTTAAAGAGAGTAAACAGTAAATTAGAAATATTAATACAATGTCTTCTCTACAACACAACAAGTTAGAGGTGCATTTATAAGGAGGGGAAACCAATATGGCCACCCCTTGGCTCCACGATGTAGATTCTTGAATTGTCCCTTTGCAGCTGTGATATGGTTAGGGGTAGGCCATATCCCTTAACATGAGTGTATCATGGGATAGGTCCTGTATTGATTCCTTCCATACACTTTGGTTTCAGGCATATAAGTAATACAAATCATTGTATTTCTATGTCATATGGGACATATGGAGAGTGAGAAACGCAACTATCATATGATGCTAGAATGAGAACACTAGAGATAGAGATTGGAACTAATAAGAAGGTTCAAGTTGCTTGTTAAATATAAGGGTTTCAAGAAGAATATCCTTAAGAGGCCAGGGAAAATTTTTAATCACTTGTTTATTTCTTCAATAAGAGAGGAAGAACTGAGTCCAACTAAGTTTATAGCTAAACACTTCACACTTATGAAATAGTGGGAGGTGACATCTTCAGAGAAGAAGATAATGAGAGATTGTCTGAGAGTGTCGTGGACTATGTGCAAAGTCCAAAGTAGCAGAGGTGACTTCCAATAAAAGATATTGATGACACACTAGTGAAATGTCTCACTGAGTGTGAAGAAGGCATCATTGATGATGCTAGTGAAATATTGGAAGAAGGTCACCAAGGAGAAACTAGTAGAAAAAATACTAGAGGTGGCTAGATGGCCTTTCATATTTAAAGTGGGTGAAATTTATATAAATCAACAGAAGAATCAACAAAAAAATGTCCAACAAAAGTAAGTGGATATAAGGACTGCATCTCAAAACTGAGAGTAGGAAGATAAGGGGTGCTACAAACCATTATGACAGACTGTCATAATGGAAAATGGGAACAATGATGTTGAGGGAAAAGATAAACCCTGATCAAAAGGTATTATGCAAAGGAGTGAAGGTGAGGATGAGGTTGAAGAGGAGATACTTATCAAAAGTCTCATGGACTATGGGAATCTCTAGGAACAGAAAATGACACTAGGAGTATTTGAAAAGGCTAAAAATCTCCAAATTTTGAAATTAATGTGTTTTTTCATGTGTAGGTCATGAAGATCATGAAGGGAAACAATCACTACAAATTGTCATAAAGAAGGCAAGGTTATGGAGTTTCCTTTAGGAGACACAGAAAAAAATAGAGTTCTAAGAGTGGCATCTGAACAAGTTTAAGTGAAGAGCTCATGGAACATGATGTGGAAATTGAGTTGTTGGAAGAAATGAAAGGATGAAAAAGGATGATATATATATATATATATATATATATATATATAGTATTTGTATGGAATTTAATTCATTTTAGGATAAGATAGTTGATTTAAAGGTATGCATCTAGCATGCTAAGCTTAAGTTGGAAGAAAATAAAGTTGCAAAATGTGGACAATAAGAATTGGATAAAGCTTTTGCAACCCTACAACAAAAAGAAGACCATGAGCACACACTCAAACAAAAATTGAAATTTGGGTGCAAATATTTTAAATGATGACAGAGAACCTTACATTTTTAAATCTAAAAAATTGCATCTAGATGTAGGTTTCAATAATGATGAGGGAGGAAAACCACACATAGTTGTCATGATATATTCCCAAGGAATTGAAGGAAGAAGGGAACTTGAATTTTTCATAATGGAGGAAGAGGCAACTCTGTCTCATAAAATTCACCAGTAGAAAGAAAATAACTACTAAAGAGGATGTCAGAAGATGCTGGCAGGGCTCATCTATTGAAAATGACATTTTTAATGTAACACAAATTTGTCAGTACTCAAGGTTGAAAAGACTGTCCTCGTGGAAGATGAAGAGCAAGAAAATTTATTCGAAAGATACTGGAATTGGTTTGTCAATGACATAGACATCGAGAATGTCTTGAGTTGATTGAAGGATATTGTGACCATTATTTTGATAGGGAAAGTAAATCCAAGTATAAATCTTGTTGAATCCGAATTTGTAGTTTACAAAAGCTACTTGGAAAAAGAAACCACACAATTGTACCCAATTGTTGTGAATATTTTGGAAAATAAATATGATATGTGGACTGTTGGGATTCTAAAAAGGATGCAAATATGCTTCCAAGAGATGAGGGAGAGGAGAAGGGTAATGAGACTTGTTTGTCTCAAGAGACTTTTTTCTCATTTACAACTAAGGAATACGAGACACTAAACATTGATATAAAGTTACTAGCATTTTTGGATTCTACGTTTTATTTACTATTTTGGGGATGTAGAAAATTGGAATCCATATAATGAAAAGGACAGAAATTCCCTGAATATATTAGTGTGGATATGGACAGACAATAAGGTTTATGGATGGCTGTCAATAAATGATATTTATGACACAGTAGTGAAATATCTCACTAAGTGTGAAGAAGGCCTCATTGATGATGCTAGTGAGATATTGGAAGAAGGTCATCGAGGAGAAACTAGTAGAAAAAATACTAGAGGTGGCTAGATAGCCTTTCATATTTAAAGTGGGTGAAATTTATATAAATCAAAAGAAGAATCAAGAACAAAATTTCCAACAAAAATAAGTGGGTGTAAGGACTGCATATCAAAACCAAGAGTAGGAAGAGAAGGGGTGCTACAGAATGCTTCCAATAGATGAGGGAGAGGAGAAGGGTAATGAGACTTGTTTGTCTCAAGATATTTTTTTCTCATTTGCAACTAAGGAATAAAGGTCACTAAAAATTAATAGAAAGTTACTAGCATTTTGGGATTCTACATTTTATTTACTATTATGGGGATGTATAAAATTGGAAGCCATATGATGAAAAGGAGAGAATTTCCCTGAATATATCAGTGTGGATATGGACAGAAAGTAAGTTTTATGGATGGCTGCCAATAAATTATCTTTATGACACACTAGTGAAATGTCTCACTGAGTGTGAGGAAGGTTGCATTGATGATGCTATTGAGATATTGGAAGAAGGTCACCTAGGAGAAACTGGTAGCTAAAATACTAGAGGTGGCTAGATGGCCTTTCATATTTAAAGTGGGAGAAATTTATATAAATAAAAAGAATAATCAACAACAAAATGTCCAACAAAAATAAGTGGGTTTAAGGACTGCATCTCAAAACCAAGAGTACGAAGAGAAGGGGTGCTACAGAATGCTTCCAAGAGATGAGGGAGAGGAGAAGGGTAATAAGACTTTTTTGTCTCAAGAGAAATTTTTTCTCATTTTCAACTAAGGAATACAGGGCACTAAACATTCATAGAAAGTTACTAGCATTTTGGGATTCTGCATTTTATTTACTATTATGGGGATGTAGAAAATTGGAAGCCATATAATGAGAAGGAGACAAATTCCCTGAATATATTAGTGCGTATATGTACATAGAGTGAGGTTTATGGATGGATGCCAATAAATGATCTTGATGACACACTAGTGAAATGTCTCACTGAGTGTGAAGAAGGCCTCATTGATGATACTAGTGAGATATTGGAAGAAGGTCACCGAGGAGAAACTGGTAGAAAAAATACTAGAGGTGGCTAGATGGCCTTTCATCTTTAAAGTGGGTGAAATTTATATAAATAAAAATAATAATCAAGAACAAAATTTCCAACAAAAATAAGTGGGTGTAAGGACTGCATCTCAAAATTGAGAGTAGGAAGAGAAGGGGTTCTAGAAACCATTATGGGAGACTGTCATAATGGAAAATGGGAACAATGATGTTGAGTGAAAGATAAACCCCGATCAAAAGGTATTATGAAAATGAGTGAAGGTGAGGATGAGGGTGAAGAGAAGATACTTATCAAAATTCTCATGGACTATGGGGAATCTCTAGGAACATAAAATGACACTAGGAGTATTTGCAAAGGCTCAAAATCTCCAAATTTTTGAAATTAATGTGTTTTTTCATGTGCAGGTCATGAAGATCATGAACGGAAACGATCACTACAACTTGTCATAAAGAAGGCAAGGCTTTGGAGTTTCCTTTAGGAGACACAAAAAAAAAAAGAGTTCTAAGAGTGGCATCTGGACAAGTTTAAGTGAAGATATCATGGAGCGTGATGTAGAAATTGAGTTGTTGGAAGAAATGAATGGATGAAAAAGGATGAGATAAAAAGAAAAATTCAAATTAATTTTTTTGATTTGTATGGAATTTAATTCATTTTAGGATAAGATAGTTGATTTAAAGGTATGCATCTAGCATGCTAAGATGAAGTTGGAAGAAAATAAAGTTGCAAAATGTGGATATGGCTGCCAATAAATGATCTTGATGACACACTAGTGAAATGTCTCACTGAGTGTGAAGAAGGCTTCATTAATGATACTAGTGAGATATTGGAAGAAGGTCACCAAGGAAAAACTCGTAGAAAAAATACTAGATGGCCTTTCATATTTAAGGTGGGTGAAATTATATAAATCAAAAGAAGAATCAAGAACAAAATGTCCAACAAAAATAAATGGGTGTAAGGACTGCATCTCAAAACCGAGAGTAGGAAGAGAATGGGTGCTTCAAACTGTTATAAGAGACTGTCATAATGGAAAATGGGAACAATGATTTTGAGGGAAAAGATAAATCCTGATCAAAAGGTATTATGCAAAGGAGTGAAGGTGAGGATGAGGGTGAAGAGGAGATACTTATCAAAAGTCTCATGGACTATGGGGAATATTCAAGAAAAGAAAATGACACTAGGAGTATTTGCAAAGGCTCAAAATCTCCAAAATTTTGAAATTAATGTGTTTTTTCATGTGCAGGTCATGAAGATAATGAAGGGAAACAATCACTACAAATTTTCATAAAGAAGGCAAGATTATGGAGTTTCCTTTAGGAGACACACAAAAAAAATAAAAAATTCTAAGAGTGGCATCTGGACAATTTTAAGTGAAGAGCTCATGGAGCATGATGTAGAAATTGAGTTGCTGGAAGAAATGAATGGATGAAAAAGGATGAGATAAATAAAAATAATTTTATTTTATTTTTATTTGTATGGAATTTAATT
>JAXQQM020090923.1:0-37444 GCA_034641835.2 Pinus albicaulis
TCTAACTAACCTTGACTAAAATGAGCTAAATTGTACTTTGATACCAACTTGATTTGAATATGGACAAACTAGTTTTATTGGGATATCTCCCTCATTAGTTAAATAAAAATGTGTTTAGGATCGTCTAAAGTTAGCTAATTGGGAAGGGGTTTGTGTCAAGATTTAAGTGTATTTTGTGAGAAATTTATGAGTTAATTAGATTTTAAAAACTCATGTGTACAAATAAAATGCAAAATTTTTATTTAGGAATTTTTTTTCCCTCTATCCAGATTCCGATCATTGGACATGTAAGAGGAAGAAAGAGGGAATTCACTTTTCAAATTCTAGACCTTGTCTAAACCAAAATAAACTAGAGGTTTGGTTTTCAAATAAATTCACTTATTTGGAAAATTTCTAGCTACCAAAAGTCCATATGCCAATCTACCTCCCAAGAAATACATTTAGTACACCACTGGTTAGTTTTTTGTCTTCCTATATTCTTTATCAACCTCTTCTAGTGATTCTTGAAAGGTGGATACTTAAATCCTTCCTAAAAATTTGAGCTCTAAAATGAGAATACATACAAGGTCATTTTAAGTCATTCTTCTATCCAATTATAAAAACCAAGTGAATATTTATAAATATTGATTTCTGTCCCATAAACTGTACAATATATGTGGAGTTGCCTCGCCCTAAGCAAGATGTTTAACAAGCATAATAATAGAGAAACAATTAGTGACATCACCAAAAGATTTAGCCTCTTCAAGGTATCATATCCTCTCATCAAGGTCAAGAATCTATTCACCAAAAATCTCATATGGAAATGATGGTTTAAGAAACAAAACTAGACAAAAACCTTCAGTGAGAACAACAAAATCTAAAACCTCTTCAAGGTCTTCAATCTGCTAGTAAAGTTAAATTGTGTCTTGATGAAGTCCAACAATAGAGAAACATTCAGTGACAACACCAAAATCTACAACTTCTTCAACGTCTTCTAAACCATCTTCAAAGTAAATATTGTGTGAATCAAATTCCTTAGCAAGGTCATCAATGGAGTCATCAAAACTACTATTTCAAACTTCAATGCCAAAAATAAGTCGAAATAATTTAATTTCTCCTCCAAAACCTTCTTCTCTGAGCAAAGCTAGCATGATGTCGTCGAGAAATTCAGTAATTCCACAAGGAAATTCTATAAAAGTTAAAACAAATCCTTTTCATCCATATTTAATGCCTACTTTTTTAGGTGGAACACCTCCAAATTTAAGGACCACAATGCCATAAAATACAACTTTACCTAATAGGTGTAGACCTAGAACCCCCAAATTTGCGTGACATGTACAATTAAAGATCTTATGGTAAGCAGTGTGAGAAGAGATTCATGGTCACTGAGTTGAGCAAGAGAAATAGTTTGGTATGACAACCTTACTTGTGATAGGTCTAGCTAGTAGACTACCAAATTACATGGTAATGGCATTCAAAATGTGAAAATTCCCATTTCACTTGGAAATAATATGGTAGAGAAAGGTATAGATGAAAGGAGATATCCATCTATGGTAAAGAAATCAAATAGTTCTATAAATTCCACCTTGCAACTCTAAGAGACATTGAATTAAATTTCATCTCAAGACAGGGCTTTGGGAGGACACTCTCAAAGCCAACCTTCGTTATGGTTTTGAAACACATGGTAAGTATCAAGACTTAGCAACCTTATTTGCATAATTTTTTCTAGCAAGGACCTTAATGTCATAGCCTTCTTTTGCCTAAAATGAATGCAAATTTCCTTGAAATTTGGCTTGCGACATTCATAATTCATGCTCATGGAACATGATTGTGTTGCAATTGTGATAACATCTGCTGTATGCAGAAGTTAATAAAAAATGATCGAAAATGACATTTTTGCTCTGTTTTTTTGAATATTTAAGTAAAATTACACCAAGTAGCTTCCAACCTCATATGACCATCATGTCAAACTCATCTCAGGATATTGTCCAAGTAAGAGCCACTTAAGAAAGAAATCTAGTATACATGACTCCAATTTCAATTAGCAGTAATGATAGTTCCAAGTATGGTGCAAAAATTGCTCCAGATCCTCAATGGGGCATGTTTGATGACAATAATTTGGGGAGTGAGAGAGGGAGATGGTAGGAGAAAAAATTGAAGGAATCCATGGGAAATTGAAAAATATATAACTAATAAGGTGGAAGACATTTGTAACCTATGAGAGAAACCTGTTAGGAAATGGGTGAAGTTGGTATTACACACCCAATTGGACAACCTCGAGGAGAAAACATTTCTCCCACTTTATTTGTTGGCATAACCTAGTAAGTGTTATTCACTAGCATGTATTTTGTAAAGGCCTTGACCTAGTTCCCATTCAACCAGGTTGTAGAGGATTCCAAGCCTAATTTCATGAAAAGTAAGTTAGGGATGATCACATTGACCTGCTTGATGACGTGTCTATGAAGATTAAGTACCTTCAACTATTTTTTTGCGGAGGGAAAGAGACACATTCCCATGTCTGAGCATTAAAATTTTCTTTGATACTGTTAATGCCTTTAGTGTTTACTTCTACAAGTTCTATAGGCAGATTCTATAAAGGGCCAGGTAGCCTCTAGATCTCATCTTTTATGAAAGGTGACATATCTAGTAAATGCCCCTATAGTCAATCTCTGGAATGGATCTAAATAGAATTTCTTCATTTTAATATCCATAAAACACAACAAATTTAAGGTAAACTATGTACATGTGTCATTTCTCCCACAAACTAAAGTGTATAAGTGGTAAATTTTATACCAAGTGTGCTCCCACCATGTAAAGCGCAATTTGGTGAACTTATAGTTTTTATAATTTCTTTTTCGATTAAATTTAGTTTCACACATGATCAATTATCGCTTTGAAAGTTGTGTTCTACATAATTTTTGTACACTAAATTACAAATTGATTTTTTGAAATCTATTTTGTGTAAATGTCGACCAATAGATATATATCATGGAGGATGAACGACGAAGATCAGCCGAATCCCATATGGAGGTTCAAGGATCAGGGGATGTTCACGGTATTTAAATATAATCTTAAATATCCATACATGTGTGTACATATGGAATTGATTTTTTTATTAACTTTGTGAGTTAAATTAGTTGTTAATAAGTTTCATATTTTAATTTTTAGGAGGTAAGAGGAGAAGGGTTTCTACTCCATCCATGGAGCGTGGCCATGGTTCAACCGATCGAGGTATGAGTGGTAGCAGGTTGTGTGAAGGGGGTGATATTTATTCCCCCGAAGGCCAATCAACGGCTGCTGGTTCTCAGCAGTGTCATTTTGGGTCTGGTTTTCAGCAGGGTCATGGTGGAGAAGATGTTAACCAACAACATCAAGGTTTCCATCAATTTCAATATTTTTTCATTAAATTTGTACAACTTTTCTTACACGTGTTTTTTCTAATATACAAAATTTTATATATATTGATGTAGAGGCTGAAAATGTTCGAAGTAGTGGTCAAAATAGACGCAGGGCAGCCCGCTACATTCAAGAAGAAGGTTGTTAACCCAACACAACTTATCCGGCTGAGATTACTGATATACCATGGGAAACCAACATGGAAAAATGCACCTTACAAAGGTGTGAAAGATTTCATGCAAAATTGCAAAGAGATCTCGTGGCTTTGTCTCTACCTGCTGAGAGTCGACAAAGCCTTGAAATAGTTACACATTCATTGGGTGAAATGGTAAATGTGTACAGAAATCTTGGGCCAACGACTGATTCATTTGTAGAAATGATGAGAAAGAGAAAAGAAACAGTGATGGGTCCCGATAAATGGGAGGACGTAAAACAAAAAGTTACAAAAGAAGTGGCCAAGTCAATGTTTAATTATAAGGAAGGGCCAAAAAGAAAAATGTTGAAGGTGCAGTATTTCAAGCACCCATACAAAGCTCGTTATTTGTATGATATGCATCTTGCGGCCTATGGAAGGTTTCCATGGAACGATGAGGTTCCTGTTTATTTTGCACAAATGTTTTATGCAGAATATTTTTGGGTATGAAACCCAACTACAATGACCTTCCTTCAAAATTTTTTGGCCCGGGGAAAGGTCGATTATATGACCGTAAGGGCGCTAAGCGAGATGTGGAGTTGCCTCGCCCTGAGCCGCCATTGGTGAGTCAACCGTTTCGAGTCGAAACTCTGCGATCAGAGATGGATGCGACTTCTCAAATAAGTCGAGAAGCAAGGGATGTTATGATCGACAATGTTCATAGCGGATTGAGTGGAGTCGATCTTTGTTTAAATCGACAAAGAGCATGTGAAAATGCACGTGCCAATTTTGTTTATCGTACAGATGAGGAGATTTACAACATGAATGTTGAAGATCTCCAAACATATGCAATAAATTGTCGCAATGGTCTACAAGACCTAATTTTTCATGAGGAAGAGGGCACCGGAACGGTATGTGTTAGTGACCTTAGGGTTTGAAATTATTTTTACATATACATGTGTACAATTTGTAATAAATACATGTGTATGTACATGTATACATTATTTGTATGTGTACATTAATCTAACAAAAATGTATGATTATATGTTAAAACACCATTTGCAGTTCTCAGGCATGATGCGTGATGAAAATGTTAATATTACATTCGGGACCTCTGGTTCAAACGATGCAGATGGGTCTGACCATCATGATATGTTGGCACATGTATGTTAGTGTTTTTTAAGTGACTCTAAAATAAATAATTGTTACCACACATGTACATGTATGTATATATATAATTTGATAAAATGTTTTAACAGGTACCGATTCCGTTTGATGTTTTTGGGATGGCGGTACCTTCTTCTTCCTTAGGAGATATACCTTCTCTTCATTGGGAGATGAGCCACGAGTATGGAAAATTTTTCACAAGTTTAAAATTTATGTTTAGAAGTATATATTCTACCTCAAAAAGTTCCATTATATATTCTACCTCAAAAAGTTCCATTAAAAATTGAGATATATATATATATATATATAGAGAGAGAGAGAGAGAGAGAGAGAGAGAGAGAGAGAGAGAGAGATCTATATTTTGAGTTATTTAAATTTTTTTGAATTTAGGTTCCTATAGAAGATTTCTTTAATCCGCGGACTCTAGCGACGGAGATAGGAACATCCACAGCATTTGAACAAGTTGTCTTTAGTTCATTTTTTTAATATTATTGAAAATAAGTTTATATATGTACACGTGAATTTTCATTTGAAAGTTTTTAATTTATATATATATATATATATATATATATATATATATATATTTAACTGTACATGTATATTGTACAGTTTACCACTGCAGATGTTCCTATGGGAGAACCTGTTCATCAAATGGAGAGGGAACCTTATGAGGTATTGCATGATTTTTTTGTTATATTTTGTTTTTTACATGAAGTTCTATATATATATATATATTCTCATTCATTTTTAAAACATCAAATTTTAATGTTCAAGTACATGTGCATTGTGTATGTAGGTTTCCCATTCATAGGATAGGGCGCGGACTGAGACCCTAGTAGGGAAGACGCTATATTCGTCTCCATTTGATGGAAATGATTTACAGTAGATTTGATTTCAAAATTTATATGGTTTTAAAATTTGTTAAACTTGATACACTTTGATACTTGTGAGATTTACAATTTTTGGACATATTTTATTACATTGTTATTATATAATTTGTTTTATTTAATTTTTGGATGGTTTTAGTACTTTTGGCATGTGAATGTGAAGTAATGTTGTCATCTATAAATTAATGTTGTCATCTCAACTACATTTGGCATGTTATGTAATGACATGTGTTATAATTTGTTTTGTTTTTAAAATTTAAGTTTTGGATGCTTGGAGTACATTTGGCATGTGAAGTAATGTTGTGATCTATATTTTTTGTTAAATTAAAAGTTAAAAGTTTTGGATGGTTTCAATCTACATTTGGCATTTGATATTTAATGTTAAATGTTTTTGTTGGATAGTTGAATTATAATTGGCATGGCATGTGAAGTTTTTAAAACTCAAGTTTTGGATGGTTTCAATCTACATTTTGCATGTGATATTTAATGAAATTTAAATGTTTAATGTTTTAATGTTGCACAATATATAATTAAAAGTTTTTAAAACTTAAAGTTTTGGATGGTTTCAATCTACATTTGCACATGTGGTATATAATGTTAAATGTTTCTATTGGATCTAGTTGAACTATAATTGGCATGGCATGTGAAGTAACGATCTATATATAATTTAAAGTTTTTTAAACTCAAGTTTTGAATGGTTTCAATCTACATTTCGCATGTGATGTTTAATGTTTTAATGTTGCACAATATATTATCAAAAGTTTTTAAAATTTTAAAGTTTTGGATGGTTTCAATCTACATTTGGCACATGTGGTATATAATGTTAAATGTTTCTATTGGATAGTTGTTCACTATAATTGGCATGGCATGTCAAGTAATGTTGCACAAATCCCTTTTGGATGGTTGAAGTACATTTGGAATTTTAAGATTGATTTTGATCTCTCCATGTAGTTTTTTTTGAATGAAAAAATTTTCAATAGGAAGAACATAGCTTTTCAATGCAACTAACCATGTATCAATTGAGCTCTAATTGAAAAAAGAGTTTAAAGAAGTAGATATATGTACAAATTATCCCTTTAATTTTGATTGGAAATATAAGTCTAGTTCATCAATGCAGATAGAAAAACTACTTGGAACAATTAATTGTGCATTCTAGAACATATCTATCCAAGACAAGTAACATTTTTCATCAATGCACATTGAACATATCCGACCATTGGACAAGCAGATTTTGTACTAGATTTTCAATCAGGATTAGAGATGTGGGTCAAATCCCACCAAAAGTCAGAGAAGTGCTCCGAGTCTCTTGTCTAAAAGGAATTTTCGTACAAAACTATATTGCAGATGATTTATTTACATTGTGTCCATACTTTTTACCAGAAAATCCAACTAGTTTTTCATCAATGCACATAGAAAAACTAGTTCAAGTTAATTGCATTCTAGAACATATATATTGAGTACGTAAATAATTTTTCATCAATGCACATAGTAAAACTAGAACAATTAATTTCATTCTAGAACATGTATATATATATATATATATATATATATATATATATATCCAATACATATAACATTTTTCATCAATGCACATGTATAGAAAAACTACTTTCAGTTGATACTAGAGCACATGCTTGTATCCAAACAATTTGTACATGTGCAAACACTTGCACAAATAACATAAGCAGCTCAATTTTTAGTTGAGTACTGGAAGTTCTAAAACATATTTAATCCAAAGAGAATAAATTGTTGGACAATTCACTCAAAAAAATTCTAATGGAATTCCATCTTCAATAATCCATTCATGATCGGATTTTGACATTTTCCATCTCTTAATTTTCGATTTTTTCTTTGATTGAACTTCTATCAACTTTATGCGTGCTGCACACACCAAGTGACTATATTGACAACTTATGGAATCAAGTTCATAGTCTTCAAAGTAAACAAAGTCTCCACTTTGATGATTTTGTCTGAAAAAATAACCTTTCAGTATAATAGACCCTCTGTCATACTGAAATCCGTGATCATTATAGTTTTGTAATAATTTCATTTTTCATTCAGTGCAATGCATCAAATAATACTTCACATTTTCATCGTTGTCAATAGGTGCAATTACAGGAAAAACATCTCCTGCACAATAAAATAAATTTAACAAAATTATGCATATTTAAATTTATTTCTAGATCTTTAAATCATTAGAAAGTAATTCAAATGTTACCTTCTCTAACAAGATTAGAAACTCGATCACCATCGGATGATATTATAGTTTCCTCTGATTGCATTTCTTCAAACATTGCAACAGACATTTTTCCCTTTGTATTTAGCTATGAATGTTTCCAATCGTTCACATACATTTTGTTTTCACAAACGTCATTAGATTTTGTGTTGTCTATGCAAACATCACAAAAACAAGAATATTTTCTTTTATCCAATGCAAACACATTTCTGGATGACTTTGTTTGAATTGAATGCAATTTTCGAGTCCCTTTTATTGTTTCAACATCACTTCCAATTGATCTATCTACGTCTTCGATTCCAATATGCCAGAAAAACCCTTATATGGAAAATTAGAAGAAGAATTTGTAAATATGATAACTTCTTCAGCGTTCACAAGTCGGCTTGCAGAGTGGTTCATTTGACATCTTCGAAGTACTCGTTTTATGCATGCTCCTGCACTGTCATGTTCTCCTTTTCCATGGCCATTCTCAAAGAAATTCCAACAATGTTTAATGTAGGTCTTCTTATGAAGACAACACAACCAAAAGAATGATCGTGCAGATTTGAATTGACCTGCGCATCCATCTAACCATATCCAATGTTCATTGAATGTTATTCCATGATTTTTCAAGGAATCATAAATTTTCCAAAACAATGTTGTACAAAACATGTATCATGTGTACGATCGTCACTGATATAAAAGTGGTATTCTTTAATGATATGTCGATTTTCACTCGTGATTTCTATATGATCAAAATTTTGTTCAGAATGTCTATATAGAATATGGACGAGCATGGAGACTTGGTCAGAATGATAGTATTCACTTTGAATTTCTTTTTGTGGAACAAATGTGTAGTTTTCTGCAAAGTCAATCACTGACAAAATGGTCCCTAGTGGAAAAAATTCACGAGATTTTTTGAATTTAAATTCTTACCATCGAGCTCTATGGGAATTCTTGGTGTATTTGTAAATTTCTACCTCAAACTTTCTCAAAAAGTCTATCAGAAAAATTTCATCTTCTAGTAATTCAATTCTTTTAACACTATTTGCACCTTGAATCGATGTATCAATATATTCATATCTCTTCCATTTCACTTTCATGTTGGACAATGATTGATCATTTATATCAATACGATATTTGTTTTGAAATTTAGTCAAATTTCCACAATCATCGTATTTTTTACCACCAACACATTTCTTTTTGTAAAATAGTTCATCGCTTTCTCTTTCACATAGAATTTGAGATATGAAATCATGGATAGTGGAAGGAGGAGGTGAATCCTTCCATAATGTTCTACCGAAATCAAGGAATTTGTCATAATATAACTCAAATTCCACATGATAACGGCAACAACAAGTGTCGCGTACGGTGATAGGTTTTACATACCATGGTTTTTGTTGAACAAAAGCACTAAGTGAAACATGAATTTGACGATTCTCTTCTTTGAACTTGTTGAATAACTCTATCTGAGTGGTTTCCAATAGATGTTTTTCATGTTCTTCATACTGATTTCATGCTATTCTTCTTCGCATCACATGCCTTGCAGTTGGTGAAACATGCGAATTGTTCTTCCAATATTCATATATTATTTTTTTAACATTTTCTCCAAGTCTATCTTTGTATGGCTGCCTACAAATAGCTCTCCAACAAGCGAGTTCATCATTTACATCTATTTGCAACCGAAATTTCCGATGTTTGTGCAAATTTTTTCGCGAGGTTCCCAGTGCTCGTGCCATAGATGTTACCAAACGATTCTCTTGAGTACTTGAGGAAACCATTGCCATCTGTATTCCTCTACATACAATTGAAACATCTTTCTCTCTAGATCTCTTAATTGACTTTATAGCACTACTCAGATTTTTTATCACCTCTTCCTTCATTTTTTTATCTTTGGTTGATTTTTGAATACCCAATAGTGTCGTAGCTTCTTTTAATTTCCTTAATGATAAGAGACCTTTCAACATTTTAGCCTGAACTGTCACTCGCTCATTTAAGAAATACTTTTCAAAAATGCAGTTAACACGATATCGTATAACATGGTCAGGTTTTTTATCTCCATACGTGTGAGTGTCAACATTTTCTAACATCTCATTATCGATAGCGATTTCATCTGTATATATTCGAAAAAATAGTACATATTCAATAAATAACTAAATTAATAAATATATCTAAAATTTCAAATATTTTTCAAATTAGTTCATCAAATAAAAATTAAGCGTCACATTTTACATTAGGAAAATTTTAAATATACCAATAGATCATAAAATTTACATTACATACCTGCTTCAATTTCTACTTGAGGTTGATTTTCTTCAATATTTTGAGGAATATCTCTATCTGTTTACATATAAACAAAATAATTTTCAAACTACTTCATCAAATAAAAATTAAGCTTCACATTTTACATTAGGAAAATTTTAAATATATCAACAGATCATAATATTTACATTTACATACCTGCTTCAATTTTTGCTTGAGGTTGATTTTCTTCTTCAATATTTTGAGGAATATCTCTGTCTGTTTACATTAAACAAAATATTTTTCAAATTAGTTCATCAAATAAATATTAAGCTTGACATTTTACATTAGGAAAATTTTAAATATATCAATAGATCATAAGATTTACATTTACATACCTGTTTCAATTTCTGCTTGAGGTTGATTTTCTTCTTCAATATTTGGAGGAATATCTCTGTCTGTTTACATTAAACAAAATATTTTTCAAATTAGTTCATCAAATAAAAATTAAACTTCACATTTTACATTAGGAAAATTTTAAATATATCAATAGATCATAATATTTACATTTACATACCTGCTTCAATTTCTGCTTGAGGTTGATTTTCCTCTTCAATATTTGAGAGGGCTTCTAACTTTTTTTTGCGAGATTGTCTCGTCTCTTTTCTACGTTCCTCAGGGTCTGTTTTTCGATCATATTTTCTCACACAAGTTCTTCGATTTCCCATGATAATAGGGTATGAAGTTCAAAAAATTTCCTTCAAAAATTAGACAATAACTCAATTACAAAAAATATCACAAAAGATTTAATTTTAAAAAAATCAGTTTAAATTTTTTGCAAAAAATACTTACTCCAATCCAAAACACTTACTTTAAAAAATTCGAGAGAAAAATGTCTTATAAAAATGAAATGAAGCTCAAAAGATTTACTTCAACTCAAAACACGTACATACCTCCAAGAAATTTCTTTTGAATGTACGTCCAAGAAATTTTTTTAAGTTCAAAACAATTTTTGCCAAAATCAGGCCGCCTCCAAGAAATGTCTTCCAAAAAAATTCTTTAAACACCAAACCATTCTTTGTAAAATTAGTTTGCTTCCAAGAAATGCTCTTAAATCCAAAATTTGAATAAATTTTTTTGAACCCAAACTAAGATCTTTGTAAAATGAAATGAAATGTGCGAAATGTGCGAAAATTGTGAATGATTTCGCGGCAATTTATATCGTCGTGAAATGTGTTTTAGTAGGGGCTCCGCAAAAATTTCCGGTCGACGGAAAGTTATACCATAGTTCAGACGAACTTTTGATTAAAAGTTTGGCCGAACTATTAAGTCGTTAGATTTAACGAGCCGTCAGCGGAAAACATAGTTCGACCGAACTTAGATTAAAAGTTCGGCCGAACTAACGCGTCACCAATTACGCAAAAACTAGGCTCTGAATACGGTTCTGCAACTTTGGACTGATTAAATTCCATGAAAGGTTGTTAATTAACTGTCGAAACCAAGACAAACATTTTTAGAATTGAATCTACTTTCAGGAAATATAAATTTTATGGAATTTCATAAACGTTTACTAATTTTAATTATTTCTCTAATAAAATAGGTGCAAACAATTTTTGAGGGTCATTGTGATTCAGTGAAATCAAAATTTTGTATCTCCAAAAATACATTGTAAAAAAAATTGAAAAAATTATGGGGCATTACATTGGTCTGTTTTCTCTAATGGGTAGCTTTTAGATTTTTAGTTTATAACTTATATGTTAAGAAATTTCTTGTGACGCGAAACATATCCAAAATACGCAATTTTTTGTATTGGACCAGTTCAAAAAATTCTAGTAATTATGATATGCATCCACTGGCTTTGTAAATATGACGAAACCAAAGTAGACTCTGTTTAGATTGTTGTAGCACATTTTGTTTTCTCAAAAACACAAATTTTCAATGAATACAACATTGCATCATAACATGACTTCTTATGAATCCTTTGATTGTTAAGAAACACACACTCAAAGAAACACTAAATTGACATATCAAATCTGCATAAAAAAATTTCAAAAAATAAGTAATAGAAAGCTAACAAAATTTCTCACAGCTTTTATTTTTATCACAAAATGAAATTCTACATATAAAAATTGTTATAGTTTGCAGAAAGTTGAAGAACCGAAAAAAAATGAAATTTTTTTCTCAAAAAAGGGAAAAAAGTGTAACCCAACTTCACATTTTCACCCTACTGCCATCTCTTTGGTTACTGCACAATAATGTGGTAAGCTCATTTCCAATACTGGGAAATTTGTTTTCCTGATGATCCACACTAAGGGCAAGAATAAGACTCTGGCCATGACCTCTAGATAGGGCTCCTTCGCATGACAAAAAAAAATGGACAAGGTCGTGGAGGAGTACGGGGACATATTCACCTCACCCACATGGGTGCCTCTGCACTGTCAGGTCAAGCACCCCATCGATTTTACCCCAGGTGCGTCGCTGCCTAATGGACCAATCTATTGGTGCTCTATTCTAGAGAACGGTGAAATCAAGAGGAAGATTCAGGAGTTGCTCTATAAAGGCCACATTCGACCGAGTTCATCGTCTTGTGGGAGCTCGATCGTGTTGGTGCAGAAGAAGGATGGCACTTGGATGCTCTGTATTGACTATCAGGTGTTGAACAAGATCATTTTCTGGAATAGGTACCTGATCCCATGGATTGATGACCTTATAGACCAACTCAAGGGGGGGGGGATATTTTAGCACGATCAACTTGATGTTTGGGTATCACCAGGTACGAATCGAACCCTCTGATGTCTGGAAGATTCGCTTCAAAGACAAGGAGGGCCTTTTTGAATGGATGGTCATGAATTCTGGGTTTATGAATGCTCCTGAAACCTTCATGAGGCTGATGGACAACATCTTGTGGCCTTTCACCAACTCATTTGTGGTAGCGTACTTGGATGAAATCCTGATCATTAACCAGACTTGGGAAGAGCACCTCCACCACATCCAACAGGTCCTCCAAACACTGTGACAACACAATTTGTGTGCTAATTTGGAGAACTGCACTTTTGGCATGACCTAGGTTTAGTATCTAGGATAAATTATTAATGAGCGGGGGGGTGCATGTGGATCCAACCAAGATCCAAGTCATTCGGGATTAGCTAGCTCCAGCCACTCTAACAGAGCTCCACAACTTTCTAGGTCTTGATATTTTCTACCACAGGTTCGTATTGGAATTCTCTCATATCACTTGGCCCTTGAGTCAAGTCACCAAGGGAGGAGTGAAAGAAAAAATATTTTGGTATGAATCTCAATAGAATGTTTTCATAGAGTTGGAACATCGTCTTTTCTCTTCCTAAGTTCTCACATTACTGGACTTGCAACAACCATTTGAGATCGATACAAATGCCTCTGACTATGTTATTGGGGTAGTTCTTACTCAACAGGGGCATCCAGTGGCATATCACAGTGACAAACTGTCTAAAACAGTCTAGAAATATCCCACTTATGAAAAAGAGATGTATTCCATTGTGCAGGATTGGCGACATTGGAAGCATTACACTTTGGGGAAGGAAATGATAATCTACATAGACCACCAACCCCTGCAGTTCATACAGACATAAGGGAAGTTGCAGAACAGAAGTTGTAGAAAAATCACCATCAGAAGTGGTCCACATATCTGCAACAGTTTAATTTGAACATCAAGTACAAGAAGGGAAACACCAATAATGTTGCAGACTACCTCAGCCGACCACCGATCATGGTGCTAACCACTGTTCTCAACTCTTTTGGGCATGAGACTTCTGATTGGCCGCTTCTCTACAAAATTGATATAGAATTGGCCACACATACAAGACAATCTTGGAAGGTAAGCAAGTTCCAAATTTTCACCTCCAGGATGTACTGCTATGCCACATGGGACACTTTTGTTTTCCTTCAAGCGAGCATGCCAGGATGATTTTGGAAGCAAACTATAGTCGGTTTGCTAGGAATTTCAGGGTCGAGAAAACAATGGCAGTACTACAAAAGTAATTATATTAGCCGAACCTTCGACAGGATGTTGGGAAGTATATCAGATGCTGCACTGCTTGCGTCATTGCAAAAATGACCATTAAGAAGTAAGGCCTCTATACTACGCTTCCTATCCCTAGTCAAACTTGGTAATCCATCTACATGGATTACATGTTGGGCCTTCCTTATACTAATCATGCTATCAACTGTGTTTTCGTGGTCATCGATAGATTCTCAAAGGTGGCCATTATGGTGGCCTACAAGAAGAATATCACAATAGAAGCCACTACTAAAGTCTTCTTTGAATGGGTGTGGGTAGACTTTGGGATCCCACAATCTATCATTTAATATTGGGACAATAGGTTCCTTAACACATTTTGGTCTAGCCTCTGGTTAATGTTGGACACCAAGCTCACCAAGTCCACAACATTCCATCTCGAAACTGATGGCCAGATAGAGGTTGTAAACCAGATAATCGTACACATTCTGTGCATGTACAACACAAAGAATCCACGCACATGGGATGAGAGCCCTCATATGTACAATGCATATATTAATGATACATTTCTAATGGTATATGGAACTCCCTCAAACTCCATATAAATGAGGATATATGAACAATTTCATCAAGATGACCCAAGAAAACTACAAGTAGAACAAACCAACTAGTTTTAGAAGTTGGCCCCATAAATGAACGTAGAAACACTATAAATGAAGAATATATTAGTTCACTTGATGTGTATTGAAGAAAAAATATATCTAAGTTTCACAAGAGGAGCTGAGGAATATTTTTAGGGTGATTCTTGGAGATTTATGTTGGAAGAAAAATTGTGAATTATTGGATGAACAAGTCATCTTGGAAAATTTACTATATTGTTTCTTTTGGGAAGTTTTAGACCATGAAAATTGAATTATTTAAAATGAATATTCTCATGTACTTGTGGTTAAAATTCCATACCTTGGTTAATTATAATATCAGAGATATGCTTTGAGGAATATAGGCTTCCTAGATGCTCCTAAAATATGCATCAAACATGTCATCATGGAATTTTTGCTATATATATTATTCTAGGATGTTTCATATCATGAAATTTGGGGAAAACAGATAGAAGCACTTGTGCTTCACATTTTACAACTTGGTTTTCTATAATTTCAGAGATAGGCTTTTAGGAAGTTAGGATTCATAAATGTGTCTATAAACTACTTCAAATAGGTACTCTTTGAATTTACGCTATAAATTTTCTTTTGAGGTGTTTCAGAATGTGAACCATGTAACATATAGATACATGGTATTTGTGTCTAAGTGGTAAAAAAATTTGACCTTAGTTCACTATAATTTCATAGATATGTTTTAAGGAATCTTGTCTTCTTGAATATTCCTGAAATCTACTTCAAACATGTCAAGTTGGTATTTTCGCTATAAGTTTCATCCTAAAATGTTTTAAAAGATGAAATATAGAGGAGACAAAAAAGAGATATCAAGGTACCAGTAGTTGAAATTTCATACCCTATTTAACCATAATTTCAAAGAAATTATTTGAGGAATTTAACATTCCTAAATTCTTCTAAAACATGCTTCAGATATGTTATCTTGGTATTTTCACTATAAATTTCCTTTTGTGATGTTTTAGACTACGAATTATATAAGAAACAAAAAATATATCTCAAGGTACACGCTGCATAAATTTTATACCTTATTCGTTATATTTTTGGAGATATGATTTGAGGAATTTAGCATTCCTGAATGCTCCTGAAACATGCTTCAAACACATCACCTTGGAACTTTCTCTAAAAAAATATTTCTAAGAATTTTTAATATGTTTAATATGGAGGAACCAAAGAAGATATATCAAGGTATATATGGTAGAAATTTCATATATTTTCTTTCTATAATTTAGGAGATATGATTAGAGGGTTTTAGTCTTCCTAAATTTTCCAAAAAAATACTTGGAATTTTTATATAATTTTTTTTTATAGATATTTTAGATTATAAAATATGGGGAATATAGATAAGATATCTCTAATTACATGTGGTAGAAATTCGAGAACCATATTCACGTAGTTTATTATCTGGTATATTCTACAAGTTTGCTCTTAAGAAGAATCCAAAAACAACAAATTATCAGAGAAGTAGATCTCATGAAGGTAGGAGAAATTAATGGATGTGGTGAAGGAAGAAGCAACTAATAGAATTGGTGAAGGAATAAGTTACAACAACATAAGTAAAATCCATAGGTAAGCTACTATTTATTTTTAATGAAAAAAAAGTAGGAATAATATGAGGACCATTAATAGAGATATAATTTTCAGAATAACAAGAGAAGCTCTAGGAATAATAGTAAATACTAGATGAGACCTAGGAAGTTTCTTCACATCCAGGTATCAAAATATATTTTATGGCTATTTATTTTCATTAATAATTTTTCTCATAACGAAATACATTTCATAGCCTATGTAAGAAATGACTATATGATGAATAGAAGAATGGATCATATAAGATCTGAAAGAATGGTTGAGTGAGAAAAAAATATAATTTTTTTAATAAGAATACTATTAAGTGATCAGGAGATCATGTGTTATGCTCAAAACTAAAAGTGCTCGAAACAGTACCGAACCTGAGCAACCGAAAAGGTCTTGTCGTTATGATTCTGGTGCCATGAACAGTTCGAAAAATTGATGTCGTATCAGGAAGATATCGCATTCTATTCGTTTATCCAAACAACTAAATTTTTGTGATTGGGATGCCCAGTCAGTATGCAGGTACAGTCAACAAATAGCATATTCTAGGAAATATTCCCTTTTCTCACATCGAATCAAATCGCGTCACGTGGCTTAAGCTGGGTCATTGATTGTTGTGGTATGGAGTTGATTCTGACTATTGGATGGAGAAGTTAGGTTTTGTTATGGTCTGTTGGATGAGAGACATGTGGCAAGCCCGGAGGCTGCCACCTGTCCTTAGGAGGGTTGATTAAAAATTTATTGGAGTCTAGGGGTATTAACCCCATGACCTCCATAGTGCCCGCGAAGACCTCCAACCATTCCACCTACGAGTTTTTACTTAATAATATATTTCTCCACAGTTAGTGGAGATTTTCTAACTGTCAATTTTCGACAAATTTGGGTGAAACAAGAGTCTACCTAGACTAATTGGAGCATTCTGGAGCCATTTGTGTAGAGAAAATAGCTATTAGAGGCCTATAAACACATGTAATTTATAATTTTGAGCATAATGACAAAGAGGGACATGCCATTGGGAGTTGGACCAATAGATGAAGCCCAGGAGGGGTGAACTGCTTCGTCATGCCTACTGTGTAAAAATTATGTGTGATTTTTTTTATCTATTATACACTCATGTTCACTATTTTTTAGGCTTATTTTCATGCTTAATGTTCACAAATTCATCTATGTTTCATGGTTAAAACACTCATTCCTTAAGCAAAAAAATGGAGACAAATTATATATGTTTTTATTACTGAAAGGACACTTAGCACAACAAACTAATACACTCCTTTCAGATCAAGTTGGTATCATAGCTAGAGTTTAATCTCTGGTGCTTTTGTGTGCAAATATTGTTTAACAGTTTGCAAGGGTTTTCATGCTTACTAGGGTAAATCTTAAGAGAGGAGAAGGTAAATTAGTGGAAGCAAGAGCTTCTCAAAGTGAGGCACAACAAAGGAGGGCAAGATTGCCACATTCTCCACCACCTGGCTCACCTCCAAAAGAAGTAGAAGAAACATTAAGCATGCCTCCAGGAGAAGGAGAAATCCATGAAGAGATGGATCCCAAAGAGGACGAAAGAGTGTACATAAAAGCATTTCTTGACATGACTGAGATGGTTAGAGTCCTTTATCAAGAAAGGAATGAGAAACTAGAAGAAGAAAGGTCCAAAATTCACAAGGAAGGACAAGGATCATCAGCAGGCCACAATGAGGAATATAAATCAAATAAGGGCAATGGAGGAAATGGAGACAGTGGAAATTTTCCATCATCACCCTCATATTCATCCTCATCATCCTCTACTTCATCTTCAGTACATCAGCCATAAAAGTCAAATAACACTAGTAAAATTCCTTTTCTAAAACTTGATGTTAAGTGTGAATTGGAAATGTTTAATGGTGAAGTCAATGCTGAAAAGCTAGATAATTGGATTAGGAAATTGGTGGTCTATTTGAGAATCCAAAACTTTCATGATGATGATACCAAAATCCAACTAGCTTCAATAAGAATGGAAGGTGCAACACTTGTTTTTTGGGGAGCCAAGACAAAGGAGGAGATCAAGAAGTATGGTAAGATTATTCTATCATGGGCTGATTTCATTTCTGCAATAAAACAACAGTTTTATCCATTAGCTCACATGCAGAAAGCCATAATGGACTAGAAATTTTTTAAACAATTACAAAATGTACAAGTTCTTAAGAATTTAGGAGAAGAGCTCTCTTATTCAGAGTAGATATGCAGAGCCAAGACACTTTTCTCAAGTATATAGGAAGTTTACATACCTACATAAGATATATTATCCTCATGTTTAACCCTACAATCCTAGATGAAGTTTGTGTACAAGCCACACATTTAGAGGCAAGGGGAAAACAAAACATAGATGAGAATGAGGAAAATGAGGTTAAAGGCAAATGGAAGAAAAAGATGAATGAAAATATCATAAAATATAAGGGAAAGTTATTTTTCAAAAACTGTTCTAAAACTAGCCATGATGATGGCCATTGTTGGAAACTTCATCCAGAGTTGAAACCAGAAAATTTTAAAGCCAAAGAGAAAGCCAAGGAGAAAGGAAAAATTTTTGCAATAGCTCAACAAGTCTTAGGGTCAGATTCAGGAGATGAAACAAAAATCATAGCTATGACACTAAAGAACATGAACGGGAAGGAGATTGAAACTAAACCTAGTACTAGTACTTCAAACTGTCACATACAAGCTCCAAATGAAGAAGAGAGAATTGAACTGTTCCATGTGAGGGTCATTTCCAAACGTAGCAAGGTTGACACATTGTTTGACATTGGGTCATAGGAAAATTTAATCACTGAAGACTTGGTCAAGAAAATTAATATTGATACCATTCCACATCTAAAACCATATCCACTTGGTTGGATTTGTAAGGATGCAAATTTACAGGTTTCAAAGAAGTGCATGTTGCGCTTTGCAATAAATGCACATTTAATTGACACAGTTGAATTAGATGTTGTTCCGCTTGATATAACAGGTATGGTGTTGGGAACTGCTTACTTGTATGCCAAGAAAGAAATCTTTCATTGCCATGAGAACAAATACCATTTATTCAAAGATGGCAAGGAGTATATTCTGAGAGCTCATCGCAAGAAACTAGACACTTCTTTAGTTAATGCAGGGCAAATGAAGAGGTTAGTCAATGCAAGCCAAAAATTGACATTGATGATGATTAAACAAAGAGATATTTTACATCATCCTTTTCAAACAAATGCTGATGTATGTAATGAGTTATTTCAGTTTGAAAGCAAGTTTTCTTTGAAAGAAGATGACAAGCAGTTGTAGCAGTCGACATTGTTGTTGAACGGTGCTGAAAATAAGGTGTCAATGCAAGAAGTTGCAAAGGTCCAAGAGAGGACAAAGAAACTTAACAAAGAAGGCACAGGATTCAGAAATGTTCATTGCTGGTTTCCAAAAGGCATGGTACAATGGCGAAGAAACGTGGTCAAGGATCGACACAATTTCAAGGCAAATTCAACAAAAAAATTACCATAAGGATAGAGTGCAAGGTGAGAACAATTCCAAGTTTCCTTTTATTATAGACCAATGTAGAAACAAGATGTTTACTACAAAGTTAGATTATTGTTCTACAAGTTCAGAAAATGTGCAACATGACAATGTCAAAGACAGTAATGGTTGGTCGACGGAATCAAGGAAAAGCTTGTCTTTTCATGAAAAGCTCCAATTAATGAAATTGGGGAAATTTCAGTGGATAAAGATTGGAAGAGCAGGGACACAGTTTCCTCATATTAATCTTCAGTAATCCCGAGATATTTTGGGGTCCAAAAGCTTCCCAGTGGGGAGGTGTGATCAGGAGATCATATGTTATGCTCAAAATGAAAGTCCTCGAAACTGTACCAAACCTGAGTGACCCGAAAGGTCTCGTTGTTGCAATTCTGGTGCCATGAATGGTTCAAAAAATTGATGTCATATGAGGAAGATATCGCATTCTGTTCGTTTACCCAAAAAACTAAAATTTTGTGACTGGGATGCCTAGTCAGCATGCAGGTATAGTCCGCAAATGGCATATTCTGGGGAATATTCCATTCTCTCATAGCCAATCAGATCGCACCATGTGGCTTAATCTGGGCCACTGATTTTTGTCGTATGGAGATGATTCTGACCGTTGGATGAGAGACACATGGCAAGCCTGGAGGTTGCCACGTGTCCTCAGGTGGGTTGATTAAAAATTTATTGGAGTCTGGGGGGTTCGACCCCATGACCTCCATAAAGCCCGTGAAGGCCTCCAACCATTCCGCCTATGAGTTTTTACTTAACACTATAGTTCTCCATAGTTAGTGGAGATTTTCTAGTTGTCATCGGGAAAAATGCATTGGGAGGTTAATTTTTGACCAATTTGGGTGAAACAAGAGTCTACCTACACTAATTGGAGCATTTTGGAGCCATTGGTGCATAGAAGAAAGCCATTAGAGATATGTAAACACATGTAATTTACAATTTTGAGCATAATGACAAAGAGGGGCATGCCATTGGGAACTGGACCAACAGATGTAGCCCAGGAGGGGTGAACTACTTCATCATGCCTACTATCTAAAACTTATGTGGGATTGTTTTTCTCTGTTATACACTTTTGTTTAGTGCTTTTTAGGCCTATTTTCATGCTTAAAGTTCACAAATTCATCTATGCTTCATGGTTAAAACACTCATTCCTTAAACAAACAAATGGAGACAAATTGTACACGTTTTTAATATTGAAAGGACACTTAGCACAAAAAACTAATACACTCCTTTCATATCATTAAGAATCAAAATTAATTTCCCACACTTATTATATCATTTTGAATGCTTCAAGTGCAATAGTTTTGGGCACAAATTTCATGATTTTAGAAGTTATACATTGAAGTATATAAATAAAAGTAGAATATAATATATTGTCATGAATATGTTGTCACAAAAGCATGGAGAAAGTGGAGAACGTAAAATGTGGTCTCCATGTATGTGTTCAAAAAAAAGAAATCGAATGGTATATGGATAGTGTATGTTCAATTCATATGCAAAGAGAGAAGAAAATTTATATCCCTAAAGGAAGTCAAAGGAGGTACTATCACCCTTGGAAATAATGATTCACAAAGGATAATTGGAAAAGGAACAACGAATCTTGATGATGCACAAATAAAAACTTAAAATAATCTACTTGTTGAAGGTGTCAAGCATAATGTAATAAGTGTAAGTGAAATTTTTGATCAAGGGTATGATCTCACATTTAATTATCAAGGATGTGAAATAAGAAAAGTAGATTTAGGAATATTGTTAACAAATGCAATTATGTCTCGAAATAATTTAAATGTCCTCAATGAGATTAAAAAAAATAAAAACTACTATATGGGAGTGATATATCTCCCATATCATTAGTAATATATGAGTTAGACACAGAAACACATTAATAAAATGAAAAATTTTGATAGTGAGTTGTAGGAGAAGACTAGTTAAATGGAAAGGTTGAAGGATATGAACTAAAAACAAAATGCGAATTCAATTCTTTATTTAAATTAAAAAAAATGCATAAATTTAGTGGAGAAACATATTTCCCTTGCTATCAAAAAAAGGGAGATATATAAATAAAGAGAAGAAATAGTTCAAGGGGAGCATCCATTTGCAAGAAAAGAAGAAATTTGCAATGAAAGCAGTTAAATTGTAGAAAAAATTAAGCATATGACTGCATAAATCAATCCAAAAGGGAAAAATTAAAAGGAATTTCAAATAAAGCGGGGTCAATATCAATAGTAGATATTTAGAAGAAGAAATGTTGCATGTAGGAATAAATAAACATAGCCTTGGCAAGGGGAACCTAGTTGTAGACAAAATATAAGTAAGCAATAAAAATGTAATTGCCCTCCTGTTGACATATAAATGGAAAAAATTACATCCATAAGCAAATAATATATATTTTCCTTTGTTATCAAAGTGGGATAATATGTGGATATAAGGAGAGGCTATAAAAGGGGGAGTAGTTTCCATTATTGAGAGAGGTGTTAGATAGAAGAAGAGTTTTAGTCACTAAAATAAGTCGTAAATAGACCAAGAGTTTTAGATACTAAGTAATGTTGTAGAGGGAAGAAGAGGTACATATAAGTAGAAGCATAACTGTTATGTAGGATTTACGACTCCGGACAGAAGTATATACCCTAGGTTTGGTGGTCTAAGCTAGAACAACAGAGAGACAAGGAACTCAATGTTTTCCTTAAAGTAAGTAGATGACGGGATGAAGCCTTACTAGAATCCATCGCATGCTTTGCTCCTTCTTTAGATTTAATGCTCCAATCCCAACTCCGATTTCCAAAATTAGAACCTGCACAACCAGACAACACAAGACAAGAAACTATGAGGTCTATGCAGCATCATCTAATCACTTTATTTAATAGATCAACATGGTATTGAAATACATGCAATAATAACATCATATATAGGAAAAAAATAACTCTTTGCATTATCAGAAATGGAGTGAGTTAAAACCAAAAATAGGTGTTCATCTTGTAGAAGAGCTCCTCCAAGTTGTCTTGTCCTTTCCTTGTCACAAAGTGCACCTCCAATCACCCTAAATGAATGAAATGATATCTCTCACAACAATAGCATAAGGGTAGAATCACTCTCCAAAATCCAACCCCTTGCATATGGAAGGCTGCAAATATATAGAGGAGTGGGGTAAGTTGGGAGTTCTTATCCTTTTACCAATCCAAGGATTGAGATCCGCTGTTGATGGGAGGATGAGATATAAGGATAAGGGATGGAAACTCCAGTGTAGGATAAGATAGGATTCGAGATTTTTGTATGAGGTAAATGGTTACAACAGATCCTAGAATCTTCTAGAAATGGAGCCTTCATGATTCTTTTTCCTTTTCCTGAATTTATAGAACTAACATAGGTGAAAATGGGAGAAACCTGTAGGTGATCAATGCAAACCAAAATGGAGAAACCTTGAGGTTAACGCAGTCCAAAAAGAGGTGAGGGAGTGTTGGTCCTAAAAATGGCTCAGATGATGCAGTTTCAGGAAGAAAATTTGGGGAATGAAAGAGGCACGATTAGGCATTTTTGCAATGATTATGACAAGGGGAAAAATGATATTGATTGATTCCATTAGGATTCCTATTGACCCAATGTGATTAAATGGCCTATAACAGACCATCCCCTAAAGAGAAAAGTCAAAAATTATGACTAATGAATCAAGTGATTTACTTTGTGACTAGTTGGGATCAACAAAAACCAACTACATTTATATGTTACAATATATTTATATCATGAAATATTCTTCTGATGGAGGAATACCCATACTCAGCACATAAGATAATATCACATGTACAGTAATCAAAAGACACATCCACATATGACAACTGGTGGGCCCATTATTGGATGACTGTCTATATGATCATGACCATCATACATCGTGATCTCTGTATAAATCTTGAAAACACAGTTTATATGGATGAAACTGGATATGGGGTCTTCTATCTCGTTCACTCGACCAAACCAACGTACGAGTCTAACCACATGAATCAATGAGATTAGGTAGAACATGGTAGACACCATCTGATTATCGACCGATGATGTAAGTCATTAACAAACACAGGAGAAACCACCTATGATGTTAACGACTCTCAAGGTACTATAGTACAATCCATATGGTTTGAATAAATTATTTGATGTCGAACACCACATAAAGCATTTCAATCGAAGGCCAATGATGTAAACATGTCACCAATAGCAAGGAAACTTGCCAGTAATGTATGCAAGTACCAAGGTACCAAAGGGTTGTTTCTAAGTCAACTTCCTATATAAGGTGCTTATTTTGAAAGGAAATGACCCATCGTAGGAGGGCCTTGATGTATCCCCCATCAACGACACAAAACAGGTATTATGATTGAGACATAATGATGCTGATATGAAACTAGATCAGAAAGGAAAACATGGAATTAAGGCTTAAGGGTATTGTAACATATATCAACTGAATGGCTTCTCTTGAACACACCAACGACGCTGAATGGAGTTAGAAACATTAAACCAAAACCAAAATGGAGGCTCTGCAAATGTATGAGGAGCCGAAAAACAAGCAGATTACCCAGCCTAACAACCACGGAGATGAAGTGGAAGAGTGTCGTGTTCAAGAGCGAGTCACTACTATTAGAAAATGGACTACCCTATTTTATCCAATTTCCCCAACCATATTGGCAAGTACCTCTTTATTGTTTAATAAGCTTGAGGAGGGTAACATATGATTGATCTATAACCTCACCCTTCAAATCAATCCCTCTGACTATATTTAACAAACCTTCACAAGGAGTGGTTTGGCCTTGTCATTTTTGACAAGTCCATCGATATTTGATGTTTTAAGAAGTCCAACGAATGTAAAACTCGACATATTTTTCATGTTTATAGACATTGAAAAATAGGCAACAAAGAATAATCCAGATATCGCTTTTCATAGATAGTCTCTTGAGTTCGAAAAGGTAGAAAAAAATACTCAATAGAACCTCTTATTCATGTTTTAATAAGGTATTCATTTTTTGTAAATGGTCTATCTCAGTCCGGAAAAGGGTTAAACTTATACTAAGTAGACATCTTTACATTTACTTTAACGAGTTTGAAAAGACAAGTGCTCGACAATGTTTTCATATTTTAGGAGTCTGAAAAGAGATAAAAGAGGAATCGAAGGGATTCCTTTTTCGTAGGATTACAGAGCCCGAAAAAGAGATAAAATTATACTCTTTGGTGAAAATAACATGTTTAAAGCATGATAAAAATTCTTTAACAGTTGTCAACCTCCTCAAAACTTCACAAAAAGGATTAAACATACCTGTTTCATAGTAAAAAGGAAATTTATCTAGGTAAAACCATTAAATATGAATAAAATAATGAAAGAAATGACCATAAATACTAAAACATGACTATTCATTTTCACCATTTCACATTTACCTTCAACTGTGAGAATTCTAAGCACTTTTTTCCTCAGCTTATTATGGCCAATTCGGTGGACCATGTCGAGTAACGTCGTTTCCAAGTAGAAGCTACAACCTTTCTCTTTCTTTTCACGGTCCAATTTTTTGATTTCATGCAATTTTTTTGAGGTTTTGAGGGCCATGGGGTTTGAAAAATGCACGCTAGGACTAACACATCCCTGGGAGGGCTACAATGCTCTGTCATGTAGTAATGGGGTGTGTTGGGCTCAAAAATCAAAGTTTGTATTAGTTTTCCCTCAAAATTTGTCAAGTTTTTTGCATGAAAAGGAGCCTAATAAATCTCTTGTTGATGTTTAAGGTGTTCATTAACACAAATTGGAATTTTTGTGGAGAGAAATAGAATGTGAAGAACGAGATTTAAAAGTGGAAAATGATCCTCCTACCATCCAGGCATTGAAAATATGTGGATTACTAAAATTCTTTTGGCTTCTTGGTATGAGGCAACAAATGGAATTGATGAAATATCTTGTTCGTTCATAGGATGTTCAGGCACAAGCATTCATGTTTTGGGAACATATGATCGAGATAAAGGTAGAATATATCTACTTTATGATAGGTTTATCCATGAGAGGTGGCCCCATCTCTCTCCCAGGTGGGAGAAGTGGTTGGGAAATAATGAAATATTATATCATTATCTATTGCATACCTTGAGCCCTGCCAACTAGGGATGGAAAGATCAACATTAAAGAGGCAACCCATTTACCTTTGAGAATGATCTTGTTCATTATCACGAGATTGGTAGGTATCTCAACACTTCATGTAGCAAAAAAATCATACATGCAGTATGGGGTGGAGTGTTTAGAGCCAACAGTCTTCAACTGGATTTGTGTTTTTATTTTAAAAATACACATTCTAGATGATAAAGTGATGATTAAATATTCTACTTTATTAAAAGTGATAAACTATGTGTAATTGATTAGAGCATAAGCTATGAATTGAACATTATTCATTCATTGTTATTTACTTTCTATATTTATTTAATTTAAATGTGTGTTAGGAATGATTGAAAACATGAAATAAATAAGAAATTCAACCGGATCATTCAATAATAAATTCAAGAGTTTTTAGGCTCAAAATCCAAGATATATATTATCTTTAAGTTTAGTAATTAGTTATATGTAAATTCTCCCATATATTTTAATTGGTTTCAAGCGACGACATAAATTTAATTGTATTTTTTTGGCATGAGACAAATGATCTCTTAATGCATGTTCTTTTTTTTGGAATTAGAGTGAGAGGTAAAATATTTGGAGTGAGTGCTTATGTGAAGGAAGAATTGCAATTCTGTATGCAACCTAGTCTATGGGACTATATGTTCAGTGGGAGCTATGAGCATTGATTTTGAGGTGCGGCATTTGGGGAATTTTGAAGTCATAATGAGACTCAAAATGAAAAATGTACTAACAAAACAAACTTGAAAAGAACTAATGAGATTCAATATGATGATGTTATCTCCAAGGGTAAATATTATGGAGGAAAAAGAAGAAAACTCAGTTTTTAATCATACTTTTTTACTTATCTCCTTAGAAGTTTATGTAGCAGCGAAATTTGTAGATTTGAATACTGTAGCAGTAAGACTTGTACGCTTGTTGACTTTGATAGCAAAAGCAGCTTTAATTATAAAAATACACAAGGTATTTATAATAATAAATATTTATTAATATGATATAAGACATGATTGAATGATTACAATGAGGTCCCACTTTTATACCCATGTAGGTACCTTTTCACGAATGGGCATGTCTTTTAGACATGCCTTTTCATTAACTTAGTGAATATTTAACATAATCCTAATTGATTAGCTAGTAATTACATTTATTTGTATTTATTCCATTAATGACTATATTTATTACTTTAGTTATGAATTAGGTTCATAACATTGCCTCCTTCTCGAAAAGCTTTGTCCTCAAAGCGTAACCTTTCGACAATTTTCTTTACTCGAGATTATCTGCTAAGCATATCATTCAATGGTACCTTCTTTGTAGAATTCTCTCTAATATTGTCTTTAAAACTTACTTATTCTTCTTTTTTTCTTTTCTTTTCTTTTCTTTTTTCTTTTCTTTTCTAGTCACAGTTACGACCAAATCAACGTTGTTATAGTTGTCGATACACTGCCTCACAAATCGGTCCGTAACCATGCCGACTCTTGGCCTTGTTAATTAATTTTTTTATTTTTTTTATTTATAATAATTTTAATTTTAATTAATTAAATTTAATTCTTTATATATATATATATATATATATATATATATATATATAAATTATATAATTATAATTTTATATATATATCATAACTTTTAATTATGATTATGTTTTAATTAGATCGACTTCTTTCACCACATCGATTTCACTAACGATGTATCGGTTGGGAAAACCTGTTCACCAATTTTTTTTTTGTTATGATTGTAATCGTGACCCTCGATTATAAGCACCGAGTCGGATGCCCACGGTTATAAGCACTGAACCGAGCTGTTGACTCATTGATCGGGGATACGTCTTTTGACGTCGCACTGATTAACATAATGTTGGACCTCTCAGCGGTTGACGACAATGATTGACGGCAAGGATGAGGTTGGTGCATATTATTTGAATGTGGCACGGTGAAGCACTAGTCGAGCACAACAGAGAGGGACGGTCGATGAAAATAAAAGGCACAGCCGATCTTGATGGACATATGATATTTGCCCGAGTGACAAGACGGACGACCCAAATTTTTCTTGGGTTCTGTTTGCGTTGTCTCTGGCATTAGTCGGAAATAGAAGGTTAAGAAGAAGTGGCGGAGGAGAAGTAGCCGTAAAAGCAGAAGAAAAGATAGGAAGAGGGAATTAAATGTGCTTTTGTTTGTGTTAGTGAGAGATATTAACAGATTTTTTTTCTGGTTTTCGGTTTGGAGAACTGTCGTGGAACGGAGCTTGCGCATTTTGTGTGAAGTTGATGCCCGACAGATGTGAACGGGAGTTGTTTTTTCATGGTATTTCTCATAGATTTGGTGCGATTTATTATGAATTCCCCCCTGGTTGCACATATAGTAAACAGTTGAATGAATTTTCACGTACTCATTCTCACTAAGCTCGTCATTTGAAACTCCTTCCAAATTATTTGTCAACTTTAGTATACCAGCATATATAATACCCCATCCATCTGCGAAATCTATTACATTATTCACCACTTCCATGCGCATCTTCCTGTTTGCCTTCGCTTTCGCATTCAAGATAGACGCGTCGCATGGCATCCTTCTATCCGCCATTGCTATTGCTACCAAGATACATGCGTCACTGCACCCGCTTCTCTACATCCTAGCTCATTGAGCTAGAGCACTCAGTTCCTGTTCCTTGGCAATATCTAGTTTAACATTGTGACCACCTAAGATCTCACCATTTTTATCCATGTCCTTCTTAGCCGCTGCTGCAGTCTCAAATGTTACATGACAAAAACCTTTCATAGAACCATTAATACATTTAGCCATACGAATATCTACCAACCTCCCAACATCTTCAAATAATTTTAACATATTTCCATGGTCAACAAAGTAGGGAAGATTCCCCACAAATAGAATCTTGCTTCGAGCAGCTACCGGTATTTTGGGCCTCATAGATGATGAATTTCATTTCCTATGTGTTCTTTTTTTGGTAGATAGTTGATTGCTAACTTTTGGAGTATCTTCTTTCACATTAACCAATTTTTCAGCAATAGCATCTTCTTCAAAATAGCCCGGTGCTTCTTTAGCATCCTGAGAAAGATCATTGCTATCTTGTGGAGTTTTGTTCACATTTTCATTTTTTTTGTTTCTCACAATAGTCCTCATCCACATCATTTTTATTTGGATCATCATCATAAATATTTTTTTCAATATCTTTGTCTTTTATTTGAACAGTGGTGATTTCAACATAGCCTTCTTCCAGATTATCTTTGTCTGATTCTAAATCAGCTTCATCTTTTTCTATTTTTTTACTGTTGCTGGCAATGATATTTCTTGTATAAAAGGCACATTTGTGTCCTGCGAAATATTTGTCTCTACATTTCCAACATTTCCCTTCTTCTTTACTTTCAATATTAGTTGGTTGTTTTCCTTTATTACGCATTGGCGGGGGAATGTATTTACTTGAATTTACCATGGATGTTTTACTTGATTTCTCCTTTGCATAACTAACTGCTTTCTCATTATTACCGCATTTTTCATCTTTTTGTTTGTCATTATTTTCTTCTCTATTACGAGAATTTTTTTTAAGATCTGCAGAAATTTTTTTACAACCGTTTGTGACTTTTGCCCAAGAATTCTCTAATTGCTGAAGCTTTTGTTGAAATTTTCTAATCTGCTCAATTATTTTGGGATCTTCACGTAATGACACATAGTGTGGTATTTTATGTCCATAGGCTTGCAAAAAAATGATATGTGCCATTGCTTCAACTTGTTCTCAATATGGCTTCGATACCACTGTAGCAGTGGAATTCGTAGATTTGAACACTGTAGCAGTAAGACTTGTACACTTGTTGACTTTGATAGTAAAATCAGCTTTAATTATAAAAATACACAAGGTATTTATAATAATAAATATTTATTAATATGATATAAGACATGATTGAATGATTACAATGAGGTCCCGCTTTTATACCCATGCAGGTACCTTTTCATGAATGGGCATGTCTTTTAGACATGCCTTTTCATTAACTTAGTGACTATTTAACATAATCCTAATTAATTAGCTAGTAATTACATTTATTTGTATTTATTCCATTAATGACTATATTTATTACTTTAGTTATGAATTAGGTTCATAACAGTTTACTTAAATTTCAAATATGTACACTCGTTGGATGCAAAATTAGATTTTCAATCCAAATAGTACCCACTCTGCATACTTTTGAGTACACCCACCTCAAGAAAGATTCAAAATACATGAAAAGTGTGTTTGAAACATGTCTTTTTATGTTTTCTGAATTTTTCTTAGTGTGGGTCTACTGAAAAATATATCATTTTGGTAGAAACTAGATGTAGAATCTAACTAATTCCACATCCAATGAGTGTAGGCACTTGAAATTTGAGTAAACCAACAAGGAGAGAAGTCAAAAATAGAATAAAAAGATAATTTTATAGCTTTTCGTTTAAACATTTATAATAATTATTTTATTGTTTTTACTATTATTGTATTGGGAGAGTCGTTTTAGACCTAAAAATTCCTCTAATGAGACATGCATCTTGAAGGCTGTAAAGGGTGTGGAGCGACACTATAAAATCCATGTTGATACAATATTGAAGTCATGTTGAAGTCGTGTGTGGAGCTAAGTGCCAGAAAGTGTTGCATGAGTTTGAGTTGAAAGAATGGGAATGTGAAGAGCTTAAGTGTTGGCTATGGGGTTTGATCCAAGTGGGTGTCAAGATAATTTATTAGAGAATTGAACATTGTTGCATATTGGAGAATAAAAAATTCAAGCCATTGTGTGTTATACAATGAAGTTGTGTTATGTTTTTAGGTGTTTTATGTAGTGAGAGTTAGTGTATCATTTTGTTAAGAAATTTGGTTAATAGTATTTCAAGTGTTATACTACTAATTTTGGTTGTTGCATACATGTAGAGTTGACTTTCATGTGTTTAATATGCAATTGCAATTTTTTTTTGAGTCATTGAGTTTGTGAATCCCAAATATTTTGACAATTCCATCCAACTGATGATCATTGATATGATTAATGGGGGTTGTTGTAAATTTTAGTTTAATGTGAGTTTCCTTTGAGTGTTCATTTTTTTTATAATAAGAGTGGTACTTGTGATAGTTTTACACTCGTTTCCACATTATTTCTAAGCATATGATGAGTAAAAGCCACATGTAGCGATGAGTAAGTCACCAAAGAAGTTTTGAGATAAAAGAACCCATGTCATTATAATCCTAGTGTTGAGAAGGTAATTTTAAATTTAATATTGTAGGAATTATTAGTTTTTAAGTTTTATTAAATTCCTAATCCTTTAACAGAGCCTCATGTAAATGAATCAAACAAATTATATGCAGAAAACTATGAAAAAAAGATTAAGATGTGGACATTAATGGAAGAATATAAGGTTTGGTCAATTTCATGTGGTGGCAAAGTTAAATTAGAAGCTGAAATAGATGCAACAATGTTAATTCAATATTTGGAATGATGAGACACCAAGTCTAGAATGCTCTTGGGAATTTCCATAAAGGACAACATCATACCCCATATTAGAGAGTGCAAGAAATATAAATAGACATGGATGACACTCAAAGATTTGTATGAGACAAAGAATACAAATGAACTTTTATTTTTTATGAGTAATATTCTTTGATTAAAGATCAATGCAAATGAAAATATTAGTAATTTCATTTCAAGAATCAAGGAAATTAAAGACAAAGTTTCTGAATAGGTGAAAAAGTATCCATCATAGATTTACTCACTATTACTTTAAATATTGGTATGATGGAAAAATACCAAAGTTTCATTATAGGTCTCGTAGCAAGGGAGAAGGCACCTACTTTTGATGAGTTGGAAAGCATTATTTTGTAGGAGGAAGAAAGAAGAAATAACATTAATCATAGGTCTCAAATTTCCTATTTCCCATTGGTAGTGAAAGGGAAACAACATTCCAAAGGAAGGACGAGAGAAAAATAAAGGGGGAAAGCCTCATAAAAAGCATTTAAATGGACCACTACCTTCAATAAAATATGTACATATGAAGAAAAATAAATTCATATTAGTATTGTGGTAAGACTGGTCAATTTTCTATATATTACCTAAAAATAAGGTATGATCAATTAAAAAATACAAGGCATACATGGCACTTTGTTGATAATGATTCCTCCATTAGTAATGATTTTTTCTTTGTTTGTTTATGATGTTGATTTATCTATAGAAAATGATGATATCAATGCCAAGTTCATAGATTCTAGTGCATTAATTCATAGGTTTTGTAATAGAGACTAGTTTTATACCTATTAATATGGTGCTCATATTTATCTCGGAGATAATATATCTCATGAAATAGAAGGGCACAGAGACATCCATGAATTCTCCTAGTGAAAAAGATAAACAAATCCAAAATGTTATGAATTTGTCATGTATAAAGAAGAATTTGATTTCAGTCTCTACCATAGCATATCAGATTTTAAAAGTAGAATTTGTGAAATATTAATATGTAGTGAAGGACATGTAGGATCACTATAAAAGTGTAGCAATAGGAGTAAGAGTTTGAGGAATATATAAGTTGTATGTAATAAGGAGAGGCTATAAAGGATAGACCTATGCATCCATGTAAAATAAATAGTTATGGCATCAAAATGATGGATATTTGAATCATAATGAACTTTTTCTCCTGAGAAGAAAGATATGGTAAAGGATCTTCCAAATACTAAGTATGAACATATTGAGTGAGAAGGAAGTGAATTAGGAAAACAACATAGAGAATAATTTACCATACACATAGAGAGAAGGAAACATGAAATTCTTGAATCAACACATATTGTCGTATGTGGTCCTACACAAACAAGGTCTCTTGGATGAGAATATTATTTCCTTATCTTTATTTGATCTGAAAGGGCCTTCACACATGAAAATAGATTTCTCGCCATGATGATTTGAAGTCGGTGACAAGTATTTAAGTGGGTGAAATTATGCTTATGCATTTAATTATGCATTTTATTAAACCCATGCATTATTGATATAAATTAATAATTGTGAGAGAAATTTGTCTCACATTATTCATTAATGTAATTAGGGAAATTGGTTTTATGTGAGAAACCACCTCACACCAATTCTCTATTTTTTTCTCAATTATAGGTTGAGAGAATCAAGGGGATGGTTGGAAAGTCTTTAGGTGGTTTTTAGACTTTTCCCAATTATGGGCCTGAGATATTCGGAGGTCCTACTTTCATGGAATTTGTTTTTCCTTCCTTGTAGTTAGGCCTTATAATTGTGGGCCTTGTAATTAATGCTCTTTGTTGGAGAGTGGGTGAGAAAAAATATATATATTCCTTATGTAAGCCATGAGAAGGGAGAGAAGAAAGGAGAGAATAGTTATCCATTGAGAGCCATAGTGCTTGGTTAATTCTCAGCCAAAGAGTTTGAATGTAAGAAAGCTTACTTTAACGAACGAATATAGAGGATTTTCATTCCAATTGAAGCAGATCCAGAGATGTAGCCCTAGAGAGATGGAGGGGTGAGCTCCATTACCAATTGGTTGTCTCTCTCTTATGTGTTTTGCGCTTCTTGATATGCTCAGTTAATTTTTTTATGTTTAAGTGTTTATGCACTCTAACTGATGGACTAACATGTTCATTTAAGCCTGTATAAGCCATAGTCAATCAAAAGATCTTAATACCGTACACGATGCTTAGAGTAGTACTCGACCTGTGATTGGATCAAGTGGTATCAAAGCAAGTGACTGCTTTGCAGGATGGGAAGAGGAGCGAAGCACACTAAAAGACTGCAAGAGTTGCAAGAGATAAAATGAATGCCTTCAAGCTGAAAATGTAGAATTGCGAAGATTATTTCTCGATAAGCAGGAGCTTTAAGAGATGCTACAAGCCAAAGAGGAGTTATTGTCTAAATTACAAAAGGTTAAGAGGACGGAGGCTGCATATCAAACCAAGGTATATGATGTCACTTCATGTTCTGTTCTTTATCAGTATGAAACTAATGTTGGCAAGAAAATCCTCACGAAGATGGGGTATAGTGGAGGTAGACTTGGCATAAATGGCCAAGGAATCAGCCAACCATTGGAGTTTTTACCAAGAAAACCATTTGTAGGTTTGGGTTATGGATAGGGAGAGAAAGGAGAATGCTCGAAGGTAGCTAAAGCAAAATCCATCTCTTCATCACCTGATTCCAAGAAGGGATTCAAGCCACCTAGTCTCCATCAGTTCAAGGACAAGTCGTGAAGGTATAACAGTCGTTCAAATTCTTCTTTTTATAAGAGAAATGATCGCTTCTATAGATATTCTAACTGTGATGTAGTAAGACATCATACAATGAAAGAGTGGGTTAAGAAGACAAATGTGCCCACAAGAAGGGATACCAAGAAGAATTGAAAACCTTCTGAATCCTCCTATCATGAAGACATTGTTGAACAGGAAACGACATATTTTATGTAGTTTTTGTAAGATTAGTGGCCATTGGGATAAGAAGTGCTGGAAGTTGCACACTAAAATTCGCCACAAATCAAGCAGGCGGCTTGTAAAAAATCTCGTGAAGAAGGAGGCTCCATTGACGATTCGAAAAGCATGCTTATGAGAAGAAAGTGCTTGGTGCCAATTTGGTAAGAAGTTCATGATGTTTCTGCAAGTTATATTTATTCTCTTTTGCAAAATTTCGAGTTTTATAGGGGCAAGTATCTGTCTTTTGATCGAAAATTCTCAAACATTTTTCGACTCGAAAGTAAAAAAATAATGGAACCATTGCGAAGAGCTTGACAAGAGGAATCCACCGTGCTTGAATCATGTCAAACAACCTCTATATGGAAAAGTTATTGCAACTTGAAGGAGTGCTCATGGTTGTAGGAGTGCATCACAACTGTAGAGTGCAGAGCAATATGGAAGCGTATAATGAACAAAAAAAGGGTATCCTAATTGTGTTTGTTGTCTTCTTCTGCCGTTCAATTGTAGAGGAGTGAAGTACGACTTGCTCGGAGATAATCTGCCACCTCTGACGCGGGTGGCAGATTTGATCAAGAATAACAAGATCGTGAAGGCGAGGATCTTCGCATCAAACATGGATGCATTGAAAGCTTTGGCGAATTTCGAGCTCGATGTAATCATGGGTGTCAAAAATGCCAAGTTGCAGGCAATATCCCCTAAGTAGGTCGCAACGAACAACTGGGTTAATGACAAAGTTTTGGAAGATCCAAAGATGAATCAAATTCTGTGTGATATTTATTTGTCTGAGGAAATGAAACAACTCCATTTTGATGAACCCAAAATCTAGTAGCTATATCGAATACTGAGATTGCAGGAAGCCCCTCTACCATTCTTCCTCCATTGAGAGCACCTTGTGAAACATGCAACCTTGCACCCACAAAGACTGTTGCATGTTGATACCGAGGTGATGGAGACGCTCCAGGAGCAAGAGTCCACTCCCAACGTCCATCTCTATGTTCCAGCAAGCCATACGCATCTGATTGGGGCAGACCAAAACTACCCTTTCCTCCACACAGTAGCAACATTCCATCTGCACATGCACTAGCGGTTGCATACATTCTTCCAGATGGCTTCTGTGCCCATGCATTAGAGAATGCGTTGTTTTTTTGTAAGCTTAATACTGTTACTCAAGAAGAATATCTTTAAGTATCTTTTCTCATTTTGGGAAGGTAATATCCGCTAATAATATCTTTAAGTATCTTTTCTCGTTTTGGGAAGGTAATATCCGCTAAGACAGATTGTGTTATGCATTTATTGAATTTGAGACTCGAGAAGCACGTGAAGATACATATTTCAATATGGATAATTTGTTGATTGATGATTGAAGAATACATGTAGATTTTAGTCAAAGTGTGGCTAGAATGTGGATTCAGTATCGTCAGGCTAGCAGAAAACATCCAGAATCAAGCTCACAATTGTGGAGCTCTGGGTCTTCATAAACAATCTCAGATGGGGTGCATGATCTTATGGGCATGGAGAATGATTGAGGCCATGGAGAACTTTCCTCAAACCACAGCAAGAAAGGGCTCGAACATCTGGCCTCATTTTTCGGGCATCTCTGCCACTTGTGTCAAAATGGTGACAGTGCATTCCAACCGTTTGTTCGTCGATCCAACCATAAAGATTAAATACCCATTAATGTTGGAGGATTGATAGGATTTCTTCGATCGGTGCACATATGTTGTTCCAGATCTCTGCAAGGTTGTTGTGATCACCTCTAGATTTTGGGATCATTTCCGCCAAATTTATGTTTCGTCCAGATCTGCATTGATTTCTCAATATGATGGACCATCAAACTGTTGTTGGGTGATATCGATATCTGTGCTGATATATAGCATAATTTTTTGGAGTTAGTTGGCAGTAGAGAGAAGATTTGATAGCAGTGGGGCTCCAGTCGGGATGGACGGATTTCACCGGAGCCGCAACACTTGCTGCATGAAGAGATGCCATAGACATCCCAGAGGCAAGGGAATAGTCAACCTCCAATACAAATGTTCCCATGATCGATGCATCATTCAATCATACGTGCTACCATGCACCATAGCATGCAATCGTCCTGCCACCAAAATGTGACAATCGTTTCCTACCCGCTCAGTTTTACACTCGGTGGAATCTTGGATCACGCCATTGAAGCAGAAGATAATCAGCACAAAAATTTATTGGCGATTGATCACTTTTAAGGTTATCATGAACCATTTTCAAATCCTCTGTGCATGAACGTAGTGGGGAGGGAGATGTTGCGGTGTGGAGCATTTTTTTTTTTAATTTTTAAAATTTAAAATTTATTTTTTCTGAGCAGCCTATATATATAGCTATCAGCCAAATCAATTATTTCACTAGTGTAAATGTATTGAATCTCTTCCCATGCATGGAAACAACTAGCGTTTTTGATGTGTGAAAGAGCACACAGGGTGCGATCATACCGTTTCCTGCCTCCCGGTGTTCCACCACTTTGTCACAAGGAAATCGAAGCTGCCCAAATTCCATTACCTCAGCTACACAGAAAGTTCCACCATCGCCGCATCCACTCTACAGCTTTTCGTCGAGCCAACCGATGCTCACTCCATGTCATTCGTGGGCATGCACAAGTACCTGGCGCTGAATATCATTGCTGGCGAGGGCCATGACAACGCTGTCGACTGGTGCCTCTTTGGTACATTTGTTGGGATGTTGATTGGACATAATTTTCTGATATATATTCAGAAATTGTTATTAATGACACCAAGAATATGTGGCCTCATCACAGGTTCAATTTGATTGTGTTTGAGAGATACACGTACTTCCCATGTAGTCGACGTCAATTTGGAATGGCAGAGCCCTCTCTGTTTGAAATTGATCATGATGAGAGGCCGGAAGATGTAATGTTGGCATCTACTTTACGGGTTATTGAAAAAATACACCATGATTTTTTCTCAAAAAAATTGTTATCTGAAGTAGACGTTCGTGATCTTTTGGCAACTAAACAATGCAGGGTTCTTAAGGGTTGCAGAATAATCTTCAGCAGGGTTTTCCCTATGGAAGCACTAGAAAATTTGGCGGAAATTCCGACGGCCAAATCGTCACTATTCCGACACATTTTC
>JAXQQM020075928.1:0-13359 GCA_034641835.2 Pinus albicaulis
GCGAAGAGGAAGCCCAAGTGGCTTCAGGACACCTTGAGAGATGCCACATCTGTTGCTGAGCCTAAGAGGCCGGTCAGAGAGAGCAGACCACCTGAGAGGTTTTGTAGCTATATGGCAATGGCTACCAGCATCCTTGACTCTGAGCCTTCTAGCTCTGAGGAGGCAGCTAGCCAGCAGGTCTGGAGAGAGGCCATGCAGGAGGAGTATTCTTCTATCATGAAGAATGATGTTTGGGAGGTGGTGCCGAGGCCTGAGGGCAAATCCGTGGTTACTTCTAGATGGCTTTACAAGGTAAAGCATGATGCAGATGGCAGCATTGAGAAATTCAAAGCGAGGTTTGTGGCTAGAGGGTTCTCCCAGGTAGAGGGAGTTGATTATGAGGAGACCTTCGCTCCCGTGGCTCGATATACTTCGATCCGCTCCATTATATCGATAGCAGCAGAGATGGGTTGGAAGCAATGTTTTAAAAAACGGAATCGGTCAGCTACCAGGCCGAGGTAATGACTCGGTAATGACTCCAAATCAGTAATGACTCGGTCGACTTGGTTTCAATGACTCGGTTTTTGTAAAAAATACATTAAATATTAATTTTTTTGTACAATCTCATACCAATACAAACTTTATTTTCTGTGACAAGCATGCTTCTGGTCAACACAAGCAAACAAGCACTTTCCGTAGCATGAGAATTTAATTCACTGAAGCAATTGCGTCTCACATGCTTATGGAAGCTATCCTTTGGCTTAACAGCTGCCACTGGTGGTATTTCTTCCGCCAAAATAACTAGGACTTGCACCTGGCTACAACCACAATAAATAGCTGGCTTATGTAGGCATGCTGGCTTACTGGAGGTGAACATGTCCCTGTGGGATTTTTGAGCCTTGGTGGGGAGGTTAGCAACACCCAATGTTTATCAACTAGCCAAACCCCTGTTGATCACTGAAATATTTTGGAGAAACAAAATAAGACTGTGGCCCTCCTTCAAATTCCTCAGCCAATGGAGACTTGTCAATAATTAATTTTAATTCATGCTCTTTAATTTTAATTTTAATGGCGACTTTATCTTCATGAACACTCAAGGGCTCCCAACCAATTCTTTTATTGCATCAATAGACTTGAAGAAAACCTTACTCCCAGTAGTTTATCTTCATGAGTACTCAATGGCTTATCCAATTCCTTTATTGCATCAACAGACTCGAAGAAATCCTTACTTCTTTCTCTCAGTATAACCTTATTTCTTTCTCCCAGCATATATTAGGTGGCAATCAATTATTGCAAGACATCAATTCGAGAATCCCGTCCAAATCTTACCTTTCTCAATCTTGAATTTGAAGGTAGATTCTCCTTTTGTCGCTTATGTTCTTTCATATCAAATAGAGCCTAGATGAAACTGTTAACATAACCCTTATACAAGTTTTAGTCAATTTGGTTCTGTATTTAAAGACATAGTTAAAGAGATGATTTTTTTGGCGAGGCTAGAAGATTTGCCTGTCAGTCTTTCTTGAATCACCTTCAGAGTTTTCTTTATAAAAATAATACCCTTTCCCTTTGAGAAGGGTGTGGCCCTCCAGTGCTCTCTGGAATTTTTCCAATTAACATTTTATGAATCTGCCAACAAACAAATCCTGAACCCTATAGAAATGGTAAGGGGCTTCATGCCTCCAAAATGTCAGATACCAAATTGGAATTGGCTCAATATCTACATGCATGTCTCCTTTTTGGACCAGTGTCTCAAATGGATTGTAGAAAAATAACACATGAACAAGATATGAGGCAAACATTAGTGGATTTGTGAATGATGTGAAAGGTGAGAAATGAAGTGGAAGGTTTCCAAATTCTGCATGCAGATTGTAGGCACTTTATAATCGGTATGAGATTGAACTAACAGACTATCACAATATAAATTGCAAATCAAACAACTTACCTCAATCAGGTTCCTCAAATCTGTGAGGTCGCTAGTTCTGAATCTCCTCCAAAGAGCTTACCTGCTCTCTTTGTCATAGCTTCCAAGCTATGATCCACTTTCACTCACTCCTTCGGCTGCTACCTATTAAAAGTATGCATATATATTTTGTAAATTCCATATAGTATGACCATATTCCTCACTTACCAACCTTCAATCAATTCTTTCCAACTCTGTATCATTGGTTGGAATTATCGTCATGTCTGCAAATCCTCTATTTCAAACTTTTCAGGTTCTCTGCCTGTTTCCCTTCTTCACTATTCAGAATTTTCAAACTCTGACTTACTCTTCCAAAGAGTACTTTTCCTTAGTCTTGGAGAATCACTTCCCTTGTAACTTTAAAGGATATCTTTGTGCTCTTAAACTCCTCTCCAAGAACTCGACCTCTCTACTCCAAATTCCAAAGAGCGTTCTAGCTCTAATACCACTTAATGCAGGAAAAAAATTATTTTCCTGCATCTTCAATTTCTTGATTCAGATCTCTTAATCAACATTTCAAATTTGCACTTGAATGCTGCACAATTCCTGCAATTCTAACCATCAGAACCAGAAATATCCTTTCCACCACAATTTCAATGCATGTACGTTGATCCATAATAAACCTGCTATCTCACCTAAGTGCAGTGATTACTCTAAAGGGTAATTCCTCGTGTATCATAATCAGATCCTTCATCTGATTGATTCACGCTTGGATGTAACAACAAATCACCATCGTATTTCATTCCAGATTGATGGGGAAACGAATTGTTTGTTTATTAAACCACAGCAACAAATACTGTATCACCCCGGCTGTTTTGGTTCGGCTTGGTTAACTCGGGCCAGGCCTGGTTGGCTGGCTTGTTACCGAGCCGGCCGAGCCGGTACAAAAACCGGCCGGCTTGGTAACAAACCGGCCAACCTAGCTGGTTTTGTACCTGGTCGGACCGGCCAGCCTAATGGCTCGGTCGACCAGGCCTGGTCGGAGTTGAGCCGACCGTTTTTTAAAACAGAGGTTGGAAGATCCACCAGATGGATGTGAAGACCGCATTTCTCAATGGCTTCATACAGGAGTAGGTGTACATTGAGCAGCCATAGGGCTTTGAGGTGCATGGGAAGGAGTCCCATGTGTGCAGACTGAAGAAGGCCCTTTATGGCCTGAAGCAAGCTCCTAGAGCTTGGTACTCCAGGATAGATACTTACTTGCAAAAGATGGGTTTCACAAAGAGTGAGGCAGATCCGAACCTTTACTATATTGTGATAGGTGAGGAGCCTCTCATTTTGGTGCTGTATGTGGATGACTTGGTCATTACAGGTGCAGAGAGACTCATAGAGCACTGCAAGAGAGATCTTGCGGCGGAGTTTGAGATGAAGGACATCGGCTTGATGCATTACTTTTTGGGTTTTGAGGTGTGGCAGGAGGAGGGGCATTTCTTCCTGGGACAGGGGAAGTATATTGTGGACATCCTTGGCAGATTCCACATGGAGGATTGTAGACCCATGTCGACACCGATGATCACCAACTGGAAGAAGCTTCATGCTTCGGATTCCGAGTTGGTGGATCCCACATTGTACAGACAGCCGATTGGTTCCTTGATGTATTTGGTCAACACTAGACCAGATATTTGTTTTGCAGTCAACACGATGAGTCAGTTTATGTGTGAGCCTAGGAAGGTTCACTGGGTGGCTGCAAAACAAATTTTGCGATACTTGCAGGGGACAGTGGATTATGGTCTGGACTACGGGTAGGGGGATGGAGTGAGATTGGCAGGTTACACTGATTCTGATTGGGCAGGTTGTGCTTCTGATAGGAAGAGCACTTCAGGGTGCTGTTTTGGGTTGGGTTCGGCGGTTGTGTCATGGTTCAGCCGAAAGCAGCAGTCAGTAGCATTGAGTTCAGCGGAAGCAGAGTATATGGCAGCCAGTCTAGCTAGTTGTGAGGCCATCTGGCTTCGCAAGATGTTTTTTAGCTTATTTGGTCAGCCGTTGAGACCTTCAGTGATTTACTGTGATAATCAGAGTTGCATTAAACTCACGGAGAATCCAGTATTTCATGACAGGTCAAAGCATATCGGGATCAAATATCATTTCATCAGAGACTATGTTCAGAAAGGAGTTGTGAAGCTTGAGTATATTCCCACTGATGAGCAGGTTGCAGATATTCTTACCAAAGCCTTACCACGGGGCAAGCATGTCTATTTCAGAGACAAGATGGGTGTGGTGAGGAACACCTTCCTCGGTAAGAGGGAGTGTTGAAATTTGGTTACCGGAGGACAAGTGGTTCCCTAAGGCTTTGATCTTTGGCCTAGGGAAAAGTGTCCAAAAGAATTTAATTTTTCTTCTAAAGTGACTTTATAATTTTTATAAAGTCAAATCTAATTTAAAAGTGACTTTAAGTGATAAAGTTACTAAAGTCTAATTTAAAAGTGACTTTAAGTGATAAAGTTACTAAAGTCTAATTTTAAAATGACTTTAATAAAGTCAATGTAAAATTAGAAAGGAAAAGTGACTTTGGAAATAAATGACTAAGTGGGTCTTTATTAAAGTGGGGTGAATTAAAAAATAGAAAGTGAGATTTAAATGAGCATTTAATCTTAGCTCTAGATCTCAATCTATTTCAACCATTGGATTTAGGGATTCCCCAAAAGTCACTTAGGGTTAGGTTAAAGGAGGAAAAGGAGGAAAAGGTCATTCATTCTTTCATGAGCAGATTGAGAGAGGAGGAGAGGGAGCTGAAGAGTAATTTCTGAGCAGAGGGAGAGCAGCAAAGGCAGCACAGCAAGTCCGTACAGCAAGAGGGCACACTTCCCAAGGCTGAAAAATCCGTACAACAGAGTTTCATTGGCACATTAACAAAGGCAGAGAGTCCGTACAACATTTGCACGGTTTTCGAGAGAGGGGCAACACTGTTTTCGAGAGCTGGAATAGCAGCAAGGAGCACGGTTTTCAAGGCAGATTTTTCTGGGCACGAAAATCGAGAAAGGGGGTTGCTGTCCCATCCGTACGGAATCCGTACAGTCCGTACAGTCATTCATGACACGCTTTTCGAGGCAGCTAAGACAACATTTAATGCTGTAATTTCTCTGAAAAATTTCTGCTTGCTGTTTGGCACATTTTTCAAGGTGGAGGGTGGCACGAAAGTCAAGATAAGTGATTTTTGTGTTTGCTGTAATTTTCTGTGTATCACTGCTCACTGTAAAAGCATTTTTCAGAAATAAAAGAGAAGCTTCCAGACTGGTTTTCCCCAAGAGTTGTAGGGGGTTTTTCCAGGGTCACCTTGACAAAAAATTACTGTGTTATGATGTGTTGAATGGCTGTTTGTTACTGCTGATATTTATTTCTGCATTTTCCAGCATTCTGTAATTTTTCCAGAATTTGTGTTTTCAGCAAAATTTATTTTCCAGTTTGTTAAATGTATGGATATGGGAAAGGGCATTTAACTATTTTGGAGTAATAAGGAGTGTTAGGGTCCCGTGATTTGGCCGATTGGCTAGCCAAATGACGATGTAACATCAAACCAAGCTTTGGAGCCCAAGGACCTAGCCTTCCTGGACTCAGAGAGGGCTCTCTCTATATGTGTAAAAGATGTCGGTGTGTTTACTTGCGGTGTTCTGATATTAGGCTAGTTATGAAGTATGTTTTTAGTTTTTTTGGTTTTTTAAGTTTGTGAGGGATGAAACTGATCAAATACATAAACTGGATAACAAGATGTAGATAAATTGGGCTATGGGGTCAAACAGATCAAGGAAGCTATGAAGTGATGATGTGAAGCTGCTGTAGGGCCGATTTGATTCACGGTAGAAGGGATCTCTGGGCAAAATGGATTCAAATGGACAACAAGTTGGTGAAAGACAAGGGATTTCAAGTGTAACTAGTTAATAGCAGACATGAACATGTAATAGCAAGCCATTAATCATGCTAAGTATAACTATAAGCTAATCAATGCATAGAAATCAAACATTCCAGCCATACATAGAGGTATAAGACCCTCTAACTTCGGGAAAAGGCTATCAGATTTTGGGGAAAACACATGAGTCAAACTAACAACTCATAAACTATGCCGGAACGCCTAAACATAGTCTCTAAGTCATTGGGCACTTGGACAAATAAGTTTTCATAGTTTTAGGCAAAGGGCTAGATCGGGACTAGGCCTCCTTGGTTCAACAAAATGATCAACAAATCAGTCAAAGAGAAAGTTTTATGGACATAACTATGGGCAGCTGATAGGTAGGTAGGGCAAACCATACATCCTACTCAACATACATGGAACTGATGAATAAAACTTAGCAACAACACCTTAGGTTACTAAAGAGCAGCTAAGAATTCTTTAGCATAACTAAGGGAGAAGAAAACATCAAGCTATGAAGATTCGGGGATTTTGAGGTGCCTCCATGGGCATGTCTCAAAATCAATCTTTACTGATCTATAGCAGCAAGAAAAATGAATTATGAGTGAAAACTAGAAGACAAAACACATTAAGAAGCACTATACCATTCTACCATGTCAAGGAATCCATCAACAAGCCTTCACCATTCCTCAAAAGCATCCAAGAGGCAGTCCAAAAATCATAGCTCAAGTGTATTCTTCAAAGCTCATATGACCAATGCATTAATTCTTCTCTCAAGTTCAGCCTCTGATTTACAATGAGAACCATGGAATAAATAGGCTTGAGGGAGGAAAACCTCATGGAGCAACTAGCTATCCCATTGGCCAAGTCAAAATATCTAAACTTGTCCTTGAGGCTCTGCAAAGCCCAAGGCACAAAATATCCCATAAAATATCTAAAAAACTGCTAAAAACGGAAATTATATTGACTTTACATGATTTCCCAATGATAAAAATAGCTTAACGCACATTTGGGAAAAGCAGATTTTTGGAGTTCAAAAATTACAAAAATACTTCATTTTTATGCCTGAAAAAGGTCCCCTGACTTGCTGGATGCAAATGGCAGCCTTCCCGATGTCGAAATGAGGCTCATGATGGCTCGTTGGAAAGCTCTCTATGTCTGCTTTCCGGCGCAAGTGGAATCACCTCAATCTGAAATATGAAAATCCCTCAAAACTGTACCTGTGCGCAAAAACCAAGAAAATAACAGACTGCTGATATGGCGGGCAGAATGTGCAAAATGAGGCTGCTTTTCGCCAATTTGAGGGGGCGAATGATCTTCAAATGCCCTGAAAATCGCTGGAGAGCTGCTCATGAAATTATGGCATCTATTGGTATCACCCTCCTCCCTTGACGACTCATCAAACTGAAATGGCGCATTTATGAGTTTTTGGCCAAAAACCCAAAAAATGCCAAAAAACAAAAAGTTTCCGAAACAGGCCCAAAATTTGCATGCATGACCTTCAAAGGTCCATAGAGACATGCTCCGAAGCTGAAGCCAAAATATCGAGGGCTGATGTGCTTTTTGCTTCTTTCCGTGCTAGGCGCCTCTCCTTCAACTTCTTCAATTTTTCTTGTGCTACCTTCAATTTTCGCCTGGCAAACTGATTTAGCCTCTGAAAGTGAAGAGTCCTTTTTCTCTGTAGCTCAAGATCCCTGTTTGCCTTCTCAAGCTTTGTTTCCAAATGCTGGTTAGCCCTCTCAAGCCATGCTTCCTTGTTTTCCTCAATTTCCTGCTCAAAGAGGGCAGTGAGAGGAAAGGCTTCGAACTGAGCTTGTTCTTCTGCTCTCTGTTTCTCCAAGGCTCTTCTAAGCCCGATGGTCCTAGGCCTCTTTCGCCTAGGCTGGTCCTCTTCCTCTTCATCATCAAACTCGCCAATGAGCTCTTCAATTCTTACTTGCGCCTTTTCTGCCTCCTTTTTGTACTTGATCACCCTTGCCTCATGAATGGCTGCATGATACTTCATTTGTTTGTTTTCAACCTCCAAGAAGTGGTTGAAATTCCTCGCCCTTTGAAGATCTTCTTGTAACACCTCAATTTGCCCTTCTTTGTGAATGAGGAGGTTTTCAAGGATGCGTGCCTCATTATCACTGTCATCGCTTGGGATAGGGATGACAGCTGATTTACCTCCATGCTTGGCACTTCCTCCAACTGCACCTTTGCCTTTGAAGGCCAATCTAGCGCTCTTTCTCCTTGGCAAGCCAGAAGTTGTCTTTTTGGGCAATTTCCTCTTTTTAGGAACAGTTTTGGTCACTGTCAAGGAGGCAGCTTCAGCTTGCTGTCCTTCCTCAACATCCTGTCCAGCTTGTGGCTCAAAAGATGCTTCAATTGTTTGCTCAACCTGCTGCTCTTCAATATTTGTCTCCTGCTGTTCCTCTTCCTGTACTTGCTGCTGTTCATCAACCTCTAGCTGCTGTCCCTCTTCCTGAATTTGCTGCTGTTCATCAACCTCTAGCTGCTGTCCACTGATTTCCAACTGCTGCTGTCCCTCAAAATCTGGCTGCTGCTTCTCATCATCCTCCTTTTCTCCCCGTGGCTCACTGCCCTATCCTTCTCCTTGTTTACTTGGCTGCCCAGTGATCATCTTGAGCTTTTTAGGGGTAGGCCTACTAGATAAAGGCACTGGGCGATGGACAGGCTGAGTAGGAGACACATGAACAGGAGGGACAGTGGTGAAATCGGCATGGCTAATGAATGAATCCCATGAAACCCCTTTCTTCTCCAGCTGGTGTAAGAAGATAATTTTGATCAAGGAATGATGAAAGAGAGAAGGGATTTGCTGAGGTGGAGCTTTCTTTTGGACAGTAGCTGCCATTTTCTCTATGCTTTTGGACAAAAAGTATGGAAGGTTTAATTGCCTGCTCCTGGTAAAATGCATCAACAAGCGAACATGATAGGCAAAAATTTGGCTAAACCTCCCTTCACAAGTGAAATATCTCATTATGGCCTTCATCAGTGGAGCATAACTGTCAAGAAGATAAGAGAAAGGGAAAATAGCAGTGATGGTTTCCCTATGTTCAGGTTTGATGAAAGGTTTATAATCCTCCAGATCAAGATGCGCTTGTTTAAACCACTTTTCACCATGATATGGGATCTTGGTAGCTTTGGATACATACCTTGGAGAGATTTTGAAGTCAAGACCTGCTAACTGGAAGTGCTTGTCCTTGAATCTCAAAGCGCACAAATGTGTAAGTGGCGAGAAACTCTTGACTTCTTCTATCCTCTGACAGAATTCAAGACAGCCTACTTCATGGAAATTGAAAAGCACTGATGGGTGAGCATTTATTTCTTCTATGGAGATAGGCTCATATCTCTTATGTTGTCCGCCTTTGTGATCTCGTTTTGGAGGCATTCTGACTTTGAAACAAGCTTTGGAAGAGGCAAACTGCCTTCACTATATGAAAAATGCTCTGCTGGATTGAAACTGGCCACTACACTGTTTGGATAGTTTAGACAATGTGGTTTTGAATAAAATGTAATATTGCTTCCTTGAATAAGCCACCTCTACACCTCTTAAAAACAGTCCTTCAACTCTGGATACACTTCAGCTATGTAACCTTTTTAACAATGGTACCATGTGTAAAAGATGGGGTAACTGCTTTGTAGATTCCCTGTGCACAGTTTTGAACAATCACCCCTCTTGTGACTTTGTTAGAGGCCAACCTACACTGTTATTTGTGTTTTCAAAACAAAACTTGAATATAATAACCCTGCTCTTCAGGTCATTCACCTTGAAAAATACCTCTGTCAACAGATTTCTGTAGAGACCATACAGTGGAAAGAAAGGAGACCTTTTGGTTAGGTGAAAAATTAGCCCATAGTGTTAAGGAAAACACCTTTCACTTGTGAATTTTGAGAAGTCAATCACCACCTTTGTACCTCTGCCTTTGATGTCAAAATCCAACATCAACAACCTCTGTCCTTCACTATGCTGTTTACTTTTGAAAATCTCTGTCAACAAGTCTTCAACATGATACAATATGGTTTCGGTAAAGGCAGACTCAAGTTAGATTGTAAAATCAGTGCACAGTGCTTTGTGAAGGACACCTTTTCTTGTGAAGTTAAAAGATCAACCAACACCTCTATACCTCTGCCTCTAATGTTTAAAGTTTCAACCATCAACAACTCTGCCCTTTAGAAAGTGGCTCTGTTTACCTTCAGAAAAACCCTGTTAACAAATCTTCAACATGATACAATATGGTTTCGGTAAAGGCAGACCCAAGTTAGATGTATAACCAATGCACAGTGGTTTTTAGGAAACATACTCTCTGCTTGTGAGTTTAAGAGATCAATATGATACCTGTACCTCTGTCTTAATCTTAACTTCAAACACTAACAACTCTGCTCTTTAGAAAATGGCTCTGTACCTTTGGAAAAACTCTGTTCAACAATCTTCAGAATGATACAATGTAGTGCAATGAAAAAGCAGACTTAGTTTAGGTGAAAATCAACGCAGACAGTGGTTTAGACAATACACCCTTTGCTTGTGAGTTTGAGAGATACACCAACACCTCTGTTTTTGACAACTTTGATATCAACCAACACCTAGCTTGAAAGAGGCTTTCAAACTTTCAGTAATTTTGTCCTGTGCAAGTGTGCCTTCTTTGCACTGTTTGCATATCAAGCAAAACACCACATATATGCTAAGAAAGCCAATACATTGGTTTGGGGTGATAATGACAGAGTTTTATAGGAGATGTCAAGCTTTTTGACAGAGATTATATGAGTTTTCTTTTTCAAACAACAAGAATGTCGAGACCCCCTCACTGAGTGCACTTAGCTGTTTTGACAATGTGGCAATGTGTGGAGGACTGTGAGGACAGTTTCTTTTTTCCAAAATGGTCAAAACCCTTTCACTAATGCACAGCTTCAAACCACGGCATACAGAGTTTAAATTGGGTTTTTTGAGATTTTCGAGGCAAGGGGCGAAGTACCTTTTGAATTTTTGAGAAGAAATACCTTGGAGGGAGCTTGAAATGCACCGGAGCCCTCCAACACTGGCGCGGCAACCTTTGGAGAAAAACCCGTCGCGCAAAAGAAACTTGTCGGGTCGGCCTGTCGTGTGGTCGGGCGGCCTCCTACAGGCACGTCGCGCCCACCTACAGGCACGCCGCGCCGACGAAGGAAGCCTTTGTAAATTGCTGCCCAGGCACGTCGCGCCCAAATCCAGGCACGTCGCACGGCCTTAACCGGTGCAGAAAACTTCAATTTGCTTGAAAAACGTTGTGATACTTGGGAGCTGCGGAAGTTGGCTTTGAATTTCGACAATGACCTTCGTACTCACCTATTTCATTCTTTTGACACTCCTTCAACGGCTACTTTCATTGTTTATTTAAAATACAAAAATAAAGACCCCATGGCTATCTTTGAACACAGTGAAGTTTTTCGTTCAAACAGTGGAATTTCTTTGCTTTGAGAGTTAAAGTCTTTATTTGCGCTCTTAGTTTCTTTATCACTGCAAATATTTAAACTTTGCCGGTCCTATTTGGACTTGATGATATCTCTGCCCTTCTTAAATGATACAAAACTGTGTTTGCATCAAGCTGTTTTTTAAACAGTGATAGTTCATCAAATTTGCTTTGCCTATTCATGAAGTTACATACCTGTTCTCATAAGAGAGACATTTCAAAACCTCGACTCTGTCCCCCGTTTTGACACTTTAGGTGACAATGTTAACAAAAGAAAAGTCATTCAAAATCTGTCAAAGGCATTTGAAAGCTGTTTTATCACTTAACAGGAGATCGCCGGTGTCACTCCAACTTGTTAATAATTTCTGCTCTTAGGTGACTTATAAGCTTTTCTCCTTGGACTGTAAGCGCCTTCTTGTAGTTGCATGCTTTCACACTATACTCCTCTGCTTTACTTAAAAAGAGATCTTTTAAACTTAATGGCAGGTGACAATGGGGTACCTTTAACCCCTTTTTTAAAGCAACTACTCCTTGTAGTATCAATGCATGCCTATGTTCATTGTTGTCTCCCTTCCATTTCAGGTACAGTCTGACAGACAGCTCTTTTGAATAGGAGCACCAATACCTTTGCATCATCAGCACTATCATTCACCTGTGCAATGACTTTTATTCAGTTTTTGGTATCCTTCCACTACTTTCTTGTATCAATTAGTTTTAGCAACTTGCAATGGCTTTGGCCCTCTACTCATGCATGGAGGAGGCTCTTCATCAGATAAGGTGTCCGGAGACTTTTTTACCACTATGTTCGACACAGCCTTTCTCTGAATGTGGTGGTAAGTAAACTTCTTGAAAAAACACCAATCTTAGCATCTTTACTTGCAAGCATCACTGTGTTTTAGAAGAAAACCCTAGCCACAGTGACACTGTTCTGAGGGTGACTGAGAAATTTATCATTTGGATTGTTTATCTCATGACCTGTTACTTGACAAAAACTCTTTGTGACTATGAAGGTCAGTGCATTTGAAAAAGCTAAGGGCTTTCTTTCTGCCTATGTAATGGCATTGGTTAACAGCATCTATTCCATTTGATCTTGAACAAAACAGGCTTCTTATGATTTGGATGTTTACTGATGACAGGCATTCTAAAGTTTCAACAATTTACCTGACTTGAAAGTTTCAGATGATCTCTTTTATCAAATCAGACTCTCCTTTCTTTTGAGCCAGCATATTTCAAGCTCCATTCCTGTTATGATCATCCATTACATTCATGAAACCTGAAGATATTGTTTCATTGTTTTAGTAAAGGCAAACCTGGACTTTTGCAACCTTCTGAGTCAACACTGGCCTGCGCCCTCTGCTTATGTATGAAGGAGGCGCCCTAACCCTCTGCTTGTAAATGAAGGAGGTTCTGGGCCTTGACAATTTTACCATTTTGCTGAGATAGTGGCGACCCTTTCTTACTGTGATTTTCATGTTGGAAAGAGCTGTAAGGTCCTGATGAGTGACTTTTGTTTTGCAGCTTCATCTCAGGCTCACAATACATTTAGAAGCAGCTGTTCCTCTAAGTGTAGATCAAGCAATTCCTCCTGAGATGAAGTTATATTTCCTGCCTTTGTAGAAACCATAGAACACTGTGAAAAACCTACTAGTCAGCTTGAGATTGGGCTTTATGCAGTGCTGAGACCTAAGGAATATGAGTGGCGCGACTTAAGGCTCTTTGTCAACTTCATTTGCAAATTAAGGGATCAGTCATGGTAGGTCTGCTGCAGATAGAGGCTTCTTGGCTTTTTGATGATTGCCAAAGGTGAAATGTCCTAAAACGCCACTTCCTAACATAGGGAAGACTATTGAAACAGATGCGGATTTGCCTTTTAAGGCTGATGGGCAGACCAATAAGGCTGAAGCTAGATAGGATTGTGATATGAGGTTTTTGATGTTGCCAGGGGTGGACTGAATAGGTAGAAAGGCGAAAAAAGTTTTGGGAGGGTTTTCTGGATGACATATTGACATAAGGAAATCAGTTTCTAGAAAACTCAGCTGAAGATATCGTCATCACTAACATGTAAAAAATACTGATGGCTAACAAGGAGAAAAACTGAAAACCGGGGTGGGAAACTATAAATTTTTACA